>JADRCH010007930.1:4488412-4539645 GCA_019843965.1 Rhynchomys soricoides
ACAGAGAAGGGAATTAAGGTAGTGATAACCAATGCTAAACACCCTATGAATAAGCCATTTGAAATATAATGCTGTAGAACCTCCATAACATATGAACACATACAAATATAAAAAGAGCAAAAGTGAAGTTACCCATTTAAAGGGAAGAATGCACTATTTAGATATCACCTGCCACAAAAATAAATGAATAAATAAATAAATAAGCAGATGCAAAAATATACATAAACAAATAAACTAGTCAATGCCAGGAATCTCTCTTAGATTTTTTAGTTTATGAGGTTCTACCAATGTTCGAATATTTCAGAATACTACAAGTCCTGTTTGTATCACTCAGAATCAACACTAGCACCCTATTTCTGAAGATATGACCTATTTGAATCATAGAACATGGAGGAATAAAAATGTATTGACCTGTAAATTCTGACAGTCTTTTATGGTGTTTGAACATGCTATATTTGCTATTGGTGGAGGAAAGTAATCATATATCTCACTAAGCTGTAAATTGAAAAACAAAAGATCTGCCTGGCTCAACATACCTACTGGAGCAATAATGGCATGAATGTTATGGGAGAAACACAAATGTATTCATGGTAGATTTAAGGTCCACACCACAAGATGGCACTCATAACTGGCACATTAGTTGGGTCCAAGAGACTCTGGTTACACAGGCTATAGTATCAAGGAGCTAATCTAATACTATTACTGTTAAGATGTGAAAATATAAAATATTGAGATACAGTGAGCACATATAAATAGTTCATAGATTCTCCTAATGAGCACCTCTGTGATCATTATAGATGCAATTTAAAATATATAATCTTCAGCTTGGCATATTAAGGCAAATCTGAACCCCAAACCCCACACACATCAAATACCCAAAGTAATTTAGCCTGAGTCATAGCCATGATACTTAACTAAAATAATATTTCAACATTGTATTCATATTATTAAACATAACATATGTATATAAAATATATGAAAATACTTTTCTTTATAAATTCCCTCTATTATACCATTATGTTTAGATATCTATGAACTGATAGCCTTATCTGGGCACTGAGTATTTGCTTACTGAGATGAACACACATAGTGCATGTATTCATAAATATTCTATGCAACTCAGAATACATTTTATTCCTTACTTTTCCATAATCAACAACATAAAACACTGTACTCTATGAGCAAACAGGTTGAACAGGAAATCGATAGATAAATTTGCAACTGCTGTTCTTCAGTATAAAGAAGAAATCTGCAGTTTATTGAGAGATTATGCTACATACCTCTCCAGATAAGGGTAGCATTAACGAACGTAAAACAAACACTATGTTCCTAAAAGTCAGGACGGTTAAATTAGTTTAGGGCTTCATGCAAATTTGGAATTATTGACAAAGAATAAAGAGGTTGTTGCTTAAATCCTGGACTTAAAATTATAAACTCTTAAAAATCAATATTTGATGTTTAAAACTAGAAATAACAACCTCTTCCAATTTCTCCAGAGAGGCTGTAAGCACATAAAATGTTTTAACACATCTACAAAGGTTAAAAGTGAAAAAAAAAAAAAAAACCCTCTCATTTTAATAGTATCAGGTACAGAACAATAAGGACATTCACACATTTCTAAATTTATAAACTAGGTATTTTTTTTTGTTTGTTCAAAAAATTCTTTCCCAAGAATCGTTAAGTAGAGTAGGATATAATTGCAGATTTTAAGTAGGTAAGCTAGCTGCACCTGCCAGTTTTCCAAAGGAGTAGGTCTCTTGAATTGATGTTGCTATAACAACGGGATAACTTGCTGAACATTGATTTATTCATGTGTTTGTTGATCACTGGCACTTTTTCTCATCTGTTCCTTGATCTAATTTCCCTAATAAAATGAGAAACAAATCTTAGTAGTGTTGACAGCCACGGAAGATCTCAGAGAATGCCACAGCCGTGCCTGCAATCATGAGTCAGAGCTCCAGTAATAAAAACCACTGATTCTATCTAGAAATGGTAGATGAAAAGAAGGGGAAATTAGGGTTTGCTTGTTGCTTGTAGAATGTGATTCTTGCATATGAATGTGAATCATGAATTTGGGGCTCTTTACCACTTTGAAAGTGAATAGTGATTTGACATGGCAATACTTAAAGTCCATAGATGGACATAGATGGATAACAATGGTAGTGGTAGATTTGGGGGAGAGAACTCATTGCAGAATAATATGTGATCACATACAGACTATAATCAGGGATGTAGAACTTTATGTTTTTAAATCATGGCATGAAATTATGCTAGGTCTGTTGAACAGATTTTTCATGTATGTTGGTAAAAACTATATTATATGTAAGTATATAGGAGCATATTTGAGGACAAAATTTCAGGATAAAACATAACGAAAGGATATGGCTGGAGAGATTATTCAGTGTATAAGAGTGTATAGTGTATGACTTTAGCTTAAATACCTAACAAATGGGAGATAGAACCTGTACAGACCATCTCCAGTAGATAGACATGGCCCCCATTTGAGGGATGGGGCCACCCACTCCTCTCAAATTTTTTAATCCACAAATGTTCCTGCCCAAAGGAAAGACAGGACAGAGACGGAAGAAAACACCATCCAGACACCGCCCCACATAGGGACCTATTCCACCTGGAGACATCAAACTCCAACACTATTGCTGATGCCATGAAGTGCTTGCTGACAGGAGCATGGTATGACTACTCCCTGAGAGTTTCTACCAGCATCTGACCAATAGAGATGCAGATACTCAGAGTCAACCATATGAATGACCCTGGGAACTCCAATGGAATTGCTTTGGCAAGGACTGAAGGAGCTGAAGGAGATTGCAACCCAATAGGAAGAACCATATCAACTAACCAGAACACTCATAGCTCCCAGAAACTAAGCCTCCAACTAGAGAGTATGTGTGGAGGGCTCTAGGGCTCTAGAAACATATGTAGCAGAAACATATAAGCATATGATGGCCTTACATCAAGGAGACAGGATGCCCTTGGTCCTGTGGAGATTTGGTGCCCCAGCATAGGGAGATGCTAGAGCTGTGAGGCAGAAATGGGTGAGTGAGTGGAGGAGCCCCCTTATAGAGGGAGGAGAGAGGGAGATAGGATCGGGAGTTGTGGAGGGTTAACCGGGAAGGGGAATATCATTTGAAACATAAAAATAAAATGTTTAACAATATTTAAAAAGAGCGTATAGTATTATTTCACGGACCTAACTTCAGTTGCTGTAACCCATACACGAAGCTCACAACCACCTCTAATTCCATCTCTGAAGATCCAGTGCTCCTGGATTCTTCCATGCATTTGCATTACCGAATGCATTCCACACAAGTGTGTTTAATACACATAATTGAAACTAGCCAGAAGCTGAAAACAACCCAGATGTTCCTGAACAGAAGGAATGGAAAATGCGGTACATTTACACAATGGAATACTACTCGGCTATTAAAAACTATAACTTCTTGAAATTCCTAGGCAAATGGATGGAACTAGAAAATATCATCCTGAGTGAGGTAACTCAGTCACAAAAGAACACACATGGTATGCACTCACTGATAAGTGAATATTAGCCCCAAAAGCTCAGAATACCCAAGATACAATTTACAGACCATATGAAGCTCAAGAAGAAGGAATACCAAAATGTAGATACTTCACTGCTTCCTAGAAGGGGGAACAAAATACCCACAAGAGGAAATATGGAGACAATGTGTGGAGCAGAGACTGAAGGGAAGGCCATCCAGAGACTGCCCCACCTGGGGATCCATCCCACATAAAGTTGCCAAAACCTGACGGTATTGCAGATGCCTGGAAGTGCTTGCTGACAGGAACCTGATATGTCTGTCTCCTGAGAGGCTGTGCCAGAACCTGACAAATGCAGAGGCAGATGCTCGCAACCAACCATTGGACTGAGCGCGGGAGTCCTGGATGGAGTAGTTGGAGAAGGAACTGAAGGATCTGAGGGGGTTTGCATCCCCATGGAGGGAGCAACAATGACAACAGGCCAGAACCCCTGTAGATCCCAGGGACTGGACCACCAACCAAAGTATACACATGGAGGGACTCATGGCTCCGGCCGCATATGTGGCCAAGGATGACCTTGTTGGACATCAGTAGGAAGAGAGGCCCTTGGTCCTATGAGGGTTAGTTGCCCCAGTGCAGGGGGATGCCAGGGTAGGAAGGTAGGTGGGTGGGGAGCACCCTCATAGAGGCAGGGGAAGGGTTATGGGATAGGGGTTTTCCAGAGGGGACACCTGAAAAGGAGATAACATTTGAAATGTAAATTTAAAAAATCCAAATCCAATAAAATAAAAAAAAAGAAAATATGAAAATTTAAAATAAAAATACCATGTTAAGTGAATCACTTTAAAGTATAATCTAAACAGTATTATTGGAATACTCTAAGCCATTGTTGGTAACATAAGTCTGCATTTGGGATGCCTGCTTTATTTAAAATGAGAGTTATGAAGTTAAGTTAATGAGTATTCATTAGTACATATTACATCTTCAAAAAGGAAAGGCTATTTTTTCTACTGCAAGCATTCAAATCAAGGTTCAACATGCTAGTTTTTGTTTGTTTGTTTGTTTTGCTTTGTTTTGTTTTTTTACACACTGTTTTTACTAACTACACGTGCAAATAGCTCTGGTATGCAGTCATCAATCATGAAGATATTTGTAATAAATACTTCCAAATGTAAAATCCATAATGCTTTCAGAATCTAAATGCTTCATTGTGGACATGTTATCATGAGGTTGTAATGTCCATATCTGACATATTCTGTTGGGTCACAGGTAAAAAAGAATGGGGTAGTATAAAATATTATAGTAAATTAACCTGTATATGAAACAAATTCATTTTGTATATTGACTTAAGTAATGAGCATTATACATTTCATTACACATTTGCCACTTCTTAAAATCTGTAGTTTCTAAAGTTTGAAAAATGATTTTGTTTATATGCTTTTGGAGAAAGTATACTTAATAAGTATCATATAAAGTAATTTTAAGTTTAGTCTCTTCTACACTGATATTTGAATCTTAAGTTAGAATGAGTTTGTAGGAAGCTTCACAGTGTTATTCATCAAGTTTCTGTATAAAAGTAAAAATTTTCAGAAGTATAAGCTAGAAAACACTGAGACCTTTCTTGCTTTGAGACTTGGATATATCATTTCATTCTTTAGGTGTCTATACCACAGAACTGAGAAAAAGCTCTTAAACCAGACACATTGAGTTGCTTTTCTGAAAAACTCTGGAGGAGTGGAGACATGGATTTCAAGAGCTCTCAGGCTAACCAGCTTAGCCAAACTGTCTGGCTCGCACTTCAGTGAGGTAGAGTTACAGAATTAGGCACCAGATGTGTGCTACTTTAGCATGGACATTTGTGTCAAGGGCTGGTCCACACATACATCCATTTCCCGTACATCACTATCTCTCCCAGAAACACAGGCACACATAATCAGGATTGCTTTTACACTCTTATGCATACATAAACTCACACATAGGCACACACACAAACAAATACACTCACACACTCACACACACATCTCTCTCTCCTAGAACAGAATTCAAGAGTATATTTACTGCACACTTTCTTAGAAACTCTTACCAATGGAGGCTTTCCTACACAGGGGAAAAGATAGCCATGTCTCCCTGGAGACTTTTCTATAGCAAGAAGGTATTGATACATATTTAACTCCACAAGCTGTCACACTGTGAGTCAGTAGGAAGGGGATATCTGCAAAGGTCTCATTAGGAAATTTCCAGGAGTGTTGTGGCAGTGGCAAGACACTAGAAATCCTAGTGTCAAGGACAGGTTTGAAAAATTATTTTGGATTCCAATGCCTAATTTTAAGAGGTAGATCTACTTTTCTATTTTTGTTAAGGAAATGTCTGGTTCATTATTTCATGAGTGCATTGTATATTTTCTTCACTGGAGAGTCTCATATGATTGGATGACCAGTGTTGTCCCCTTCAGAGACTAAAATTATCTAAAGAAGATACTTGAAAATAATACATATTAAAATAAAAAATATTTATACTAAAACATACTTAGAGGTTTCCATTTCATCAAATATTTTTATGTACTTGTTTTGGCTTTTAATCAGCCTCTCATTCTTTTCTTGAAATGATTTATTAATTCTTTAACATTTTTGTACAATGTTCTTTGATTGCATTTACTCCTCCAATGTCCACCAGCACTGTCTTATACACCTATCTTCATAACTTTTCTCTCTTTTAAACCAATTAGGTCCAGTTTATATTGTTCAAGTATTCTTGGGCATGGGACCATCCCCTGGAGTTCTGTATGCTTAGCAGAGGTCACATCCTTAAAGCAACCTGGCTTGCCATCTTTCAACAACTCTTTGTTTCCTATAATGCCTTAGTAGGGAATACAACTTCATTCCCACCATCCTCCTCCATGTTGGAGTTTTTATTGTCTTGAGATTGTATAAGCCTTGCATGTGCTCTTCTCTCCTGATTATTAATGTTGCAAATATAGCTTTCACTTTCTTTCAAAATCTAGAGCATCCCTTAATTTCTTTCACTTGGACATAGTTTTCAGAGTATAATGTATGCTACATGCAAAAGACAGCATTAAGGCTAAGCTGGGGATTGAAACTTCAGTCTTGAAATCTTGACTACTATTTCAATTCCAACTCAATTCAAATTTCATTCCAACTCATTTCAAATCCTACTTAATCAATTCAATTACAACTGGAAAATTACAAGGTTGGACTTGAGGAGAGGTGAGGCAATTTCTAATACTAGTGTCATCTACAAATCTGCCTAATTCAATAAATACTTCTCAGAAAATTAATTTCAATAAGAGAGGAAGAAAAGAGCATGACAGAACTCACAGCAAAGTAGGTAACATGGCTTATGCAATAAAAACAGATTATGTCCCTCCAAGACAATTCTTAATCAAACTCTCTATACATTCACTGTTCTCTAGGCTCCCTGCCCTGAGAAAAAGACAATTCTCCTATCCTCAAGACAATGTCTTCATATTCCTTTCTCAAGCAGCCAATCTGAAAGACATCATTTTTATTGTCAAATAGCAAAGTTAATTTTATTAAATATCATTCAACCTAAATGGCATGGCTGAATTTTTTTAATAAGAACCTGCTCTAATATATTAAGAATAAGGTTTTATATAATGGAATGAGTGTTCTCTGGGAGAATATCAGATAACTTTAATTCTTAAACTACTAAAAACTGGATACATTTTTGTCCCTCCATGACTGAAAGGGTGTTGCTATAAAATGAGATTGAAACTACATGCTTGGAAACTCAGATTTAACAAGGAGTGCTAAAATTCAACCTTGCATTAGTCATTATAATTTTTTGACACTGTCTTAATGTGTGAAGGAAGAATTGAACTCTGGAGCTAGAAAGGGCATCGTTAAAAGACAAGATTGCCTTTCTGTATGACAGATATTAATATTAGATCATTTGCTTGGCTGGGAGCAGAGCTTGTGAGGTATATGTAGGCCGCACAAATTGGGCTGAGATTGAAAACCATTCTTGCTGAATTTCTTCTTTCTTCCTCTGTACTTTACCACCCAGGTAAAGAAATATGACTGAATGTTAATTGGGTTTGGTTCTGAATTCCACATTTGTTAAAAAGAATAGATTCCACTGAGATCTTTGAGTCAACCACATATATTCCCTTATCAATGTTGAAGAAGCTTTAAAGACAAAAATGATTTGTTTCATTCTTATTCAGAAAATCTATATTATGATAATCTAAAGAATATGATTTTTTGTATCATGTTCATTTAGGCATATAAGAAATACTTTTATTATTTTCTGTACTGTTTTAATCATCATAAGTAAACTTATTTCAATTTAGACTTAAGATGGGGCTATATTAGGATATGTACAAAGTTTCTTTTTTAACTCAGAGGTAAAAGGCAAGGAGAGATTACAAGCAGCTGATCACTTGATACTCCGGATGTTGCTGTATTGTTAGGGGAGAAATACATCTAAGACCCAGGGTTCAGGGTGCAACTGCAGCAATGTCTGTTTACTTCTTATAGGTTTCAGCATAGGATACAGGTTCCCTTAAGGACACATAGGGCAGATTCAAATGGTATCTTCTTCAACAGTTAGTTTAAGTGACTTTATATTTCTATAGCATGCAATAGTTCATAAGATTTTAAATAAAATTGTCTGTTATCTGTCTGTCCACAAAGAGAATGATGGATGATATATGTAAATTTCCCAGACTTTGGGAGCATTTTTGCTTGTGATTTTCATTTGAAGGGACTTTGCCTTTCACAAAACAGAATGCCAGATGTAGAAATGTTCTTGATACAATTATTGGTGCTATTCTTTGAGCCTTATCATTTATGTCTATCTTAAAAATGGAAGGATTTGCTCTTTAGCATTTTGATGTGTTTTTACAAGAACATTGTGCAGTGAGTATACTCTGAAGATAAAAAGATGAAGGCAGACATACTCTCAGTGTTAAAGAGCTTCGACCTTGCTGGTTGTTCCAACTTCTTGTGAGATTATACTGTTTAACAGCATTTAATGCACTAAAATCATTACTGTTTGTGATAGAAATTCATGAAATACATTTTATAAACATTTCCTAGCATGTTAACTCAATATTATAGCCTACTTATTCAGTGACTAAACTGACTTAAAAGACTTCAGCCAATTTCAGCCAATTTCTTGGGTGAAAATATTTACAGCAAAAATTGTACAAGATGTGTATGAAACAGGAGACACTTAAAACTATGGATCTTTGAAGTCTAATGAAAAATAACAGCTTATATATGGCACTGACCCAGTTATATATTTAAAAGTAATGCAGAAGAGTAGCAAAGAATGTACAAATGCTTTATTTTTATCTTTGTTCACACTATTATGGAGAAGACTATTTGTCATTGATTTCTTTCCAACCGTAGCCCAGAGTCACTTATAGGCTAGAATAGTTGGTATACTAGGGTTCCAGATTCAGGTGATAATTTAAAGTTTATATGATTGTAATTCTTAAAAACTAACCATTTAGAGTTTGAGTAATTTTGACCTTTAATCTTATATAATGAGCTCAGTATCTATTTCATTCATCGAAGGAAGGTCTAAAGATAAGAACTAGGTATACTTTTTAGAATCTAGTTTCTTTAAATAACTAAATTTTGCACAGTTGAAATGTTTGACTTACTTTTTAAGATGGAAAGAAAATTGTCTTTGGGTCTGTAGAATATAACATGGTACATGTACTTTATGGCTAATATTAACTTATAAGTGAGTATATTCCATGCGAGTCCTTTTGGGACTGGGATACCTCATTCAAGATATTTTCAAGTTCTATTTGTTTGCCTGCAAAATTCATGATGTCTTTGTTTTTAATAGCTGAATAGTATTCCATTGTTTAGACGTACCACATTTTCTTTATCCATTCTTCAGTTGAGGGACACCTAGGTTGTTTCCAGTTTCTGGCTATTACAAATAAATCTGCTATGAATATAGTTGAGTAAGCATTTTTGAGAATGTTTGTGGGGGGGGGGTTCAGGATCAGGTGTTGGAAAAGACAGGAGCGTTGGCTAGATTGCCGTGAAAATAAATGAAAATCTGCAACTGACAAGGGTAAGGAGGTGGAGGGTGTCTCCAGGACAAGGCAAAGACTTGGAATAATGGAGGAGCACAAGAATCAATGGGGGTGACCTTAGCTGTGACTCACAACATTGGAAATATGGAACCTGAACAGGCCATCTCCTCCAGCCAGCCAGACACCTCAGTGGAGGGATAGAGACACAAACTCACCCACAAAACTTTCAACCCAAATTTTATCCTGTCTAAAAGAAATGTAGGCATGGGGGAGGGAGCAGAGGCTGAGGGAATAGCCAACCAATAACCAGACAAACTTAAGACCTATCCCATGGACAACCACCAATCCCTGACACTGTCAGTCATACTCTGTTAGGCTTGCAGAGAGGAGGACCTTAACCTCTGAGAGGCTCTACCGAGCACCTGGCTCAGACAAATACAGATACCCAGAACTAATAATGGAAGGTGCTTGGGAACACTTATGGAAGATTAGGAGGAAGGCTTCAGTCCCCTAAGGAGATAGGAACTCCCCAAGAAGACCAACAGAGCCAACTAACCTGAACCCTTCGGACTCTCAGAGTCTGAACCACCAACCAAAGAATGTACACAGACTAGACCTAGGCCTCCCAACACATATGTAGCAGATGTGCAGCTTGGTCTTCAATTGAGTTCTGAACAACTGGAGCAGGAACTATCCCAAAAGCTATTGCATGAATGTGGGACATGTTCTTCTAGCTAGGCTGCCTCTCTGGGCGTAAATGGGAGAGGAAGTGTCTAGCCTCACGAAGAATTGAAATGCCAAGGTGCAGGAATACCCAGGGGACTCCACCACCCACTCAGAGGAGAAGGGGCAAGGGGATTGAGGGAAGGTTTATAGGAGGAGGTGACCAGAGGGGACAGTGAGCAGAAAGTAAAGTGAGTAAAAATAAATAAATTAATTAATTAAAGGTGGGGAGTAACTGGTAAATGAGAAGGACAGTTTGGTGTCTTGAACCAGTGACTGACTGCAGGTGACAGCTGTCACTAAGAGCTCAGAGAGGATGGGACACAACACGCAGCTACCATGTTTACATGCCATAAGCCATGAGACTTTCCTCTAGGCTTCACTGCAGTCTTGAAAAACTGGCAGTGATACTCCACTAATGCGATTGTCATTGTAAGGCATCTGATGCAGTTTCTCTTTGCAACATTCAAGTGTAGTAAACTCAAGTTTCAAATTATATTTTAAAAATCATAATTAAACGTCCATAATCTATATTCTAAGTTAATAATTTCTGTAGTTAAAAAAGAATGAATTTTAGATTTTGAAAGATTAATTAACTTGCCCAGAGTTGCACAGTTGGTACATGGGGCAACTGAGATTTAAAAAAGCAGGCAATAGAGATTATATAATGTAAGTTCTAGAATGATTTCCAGAGCCTTACAGTATGAGGTTCTAATACAGTTCCACAACTGACAATATACTATTTAGTAACTATTCTAAAAGTCAGTATATTCCAGAAAGTAGAAGATTCCTTCAATTCAGTGTTCTGGGTTTCCTTATTAAGAAATGTGACTGGTTAAATCATGAAAATAATTTCCCTTGGCATTTTTGGACAATTTAGAATGTGAAGCAGGTTTTATTCCTTGTTTATTACTGGTATAGCATGATCATTATAGTTTTCTTAACAACTGTGGAAAATACATAATTAAATATTAACATGAATTTGCTTGTGAATATAGTTTAATAGGATGACAAACCACAGCTCCCTAGGGTATGTCTGCTCAAATCAAGATTTTCCCAATAGCAATTATGACCTATCAGTAATAATTTTCCTTAAAATCAATTACAATAGTTATTCACTAGAGTCTAGGTTTCAAATGCTAGTTCATAAACATGCACTTATCTACATGATATATATTAATTATAACATATGCACGTGTATATGTTACCAGAATCAGCCTCATTTAAAAGAAATGCCTGCCTGATACTGGTGTTTTTAAGGATTCAGGAAATACTTTCCTTTCCTTTTTTTCACACAATTTAGCTGTTTTAATATGTGAGCTTACTTTATCACACTTAAATCCCAGATTCAATCTCATGTTGGGTATAAAGCTAGGTTTTTATATACAGAAAATCAAACAAAGTGAAACAAAACACAGTAATTGGAATTGGTCAGCAGATCAAGCTACTTCTCAGCAAGTTTGAAGACCTGAGTTTGATCCTTAGTCTCTATGTGGTAAAAAGAGAACGACAACTCTTTAAAGTATTCCTGTGACCTCTGTCTGTACATTATGGAAAGTGTACACACTTCATTGTGCATGTGCACGCACACACACACACACACACACATGCATGGATGCAGGAATAATTTTAAATTAAAAACCAACAACAGAAAATCATTTAAAAATATGCAATTGGTTTATTTTTTGTTATATTCATTAGAAATACATTTTAAATTCTGTATTCAGTACTGTGCAGTTAGACTATGTGATATCAATGTGCACATCACATTTAAATGTATACTAATTAGCTAGTTACCAGTGTCATTTAATATTGCATAAATAAACAGTTTTATACAGCTGAAAGATCTCAGATCGTGGCTCCAAATGGAACATTGCCAATATCTAAACTTTACCTGATATTTCACTGTACAGTGCATAGAGAATTCTATCCTCTCTGATGGCTTTTGCTATTGTCTCAGGTCTTCATCAGACTGAAGAATGAGATGACCAATGGATCAGTTTTCCACTAGTGCCTTTCCAAATAGAAAACTACATTCCAGATTTCTATTTGTGCTTTTCTAATGATTTTCTGCTTCAGTCATATTAAATTAATTTGGATCCCTGCAGTAAATCTGTCAGAATCTCCATTTTTCTAGATATATAGCCAATGCAGCAATCAGATTCCTTAGTAAGTGAGAAAGGAAGGGATAATGTAAATAGAGCGAATGATCAGTCTTATTGCCAGTGGAAAAAACCAAGACAACCTGAAATGCCATTATACTAGTCAAAACAATGCACCGTTTAAAACTTGCAAATCGCTTTTCTGTTAGTTTTTCTATTTTGATAACACATTCATCATGAGTACATAACCCATGAATGGAAACTTTGAAGAAATTCTCACATCTTATGCCTGATAATTCTTGTAAAATAAAGAAGGAATATTGATAAAATTTGCTTTTCTTGATGACAAAGGAATATAAAATATAAATCTACCTTTGAAAGCACACACGGTACTGTGCATTCACCAAATATATTTCTCCGAACAACTTTTTTTGTTCACCAAATACCTGGTCTGCATTAAGGACATAGAAATTCTATAGGTTGAATTTTTATTCATTTCTTAATGCGTAGTTATGATACAAATGGCAGTGAATAGTTTTTGCTAACTGCCAGCAATGTAGATATTAATGATTCGTAATAATGTGCTTCCAGGTGTTATCATAAGAGTAAATAATATTTCTTAATAAGACTGATAGTTCTTAAGAATAGAATGTTGTCACATCTTTAATTTTTGTCATACCTTGGTATTTAAGAAATCATTTACTATTCTTTTGGTATATATGTGAATGTGAGGGACATTATGGTGTGTGTGTGTGTGTGTATGTGTGTGTGTGTGCATGTGTGAGCTTTTCCTCTCTGAGTGGGTCCCAGGGACTTAACTCAGCTTGCATTACAGGTGTCATTACCTGGAAAGCATCTTGTCAGCCTACACCTCATTTTGTCAGTAGTAAAGCACATTGGATCAAACAGAAGTGCCCGTTGGCTTCTAGACTGAGAGAATTCCTTAATAAGCATTGTAATTCAAACATACTTATTTTTATTTTTATTTTTTGTTCCCAACCACAGCTTAAACTTCATTAGTATAAGTTTTTCCAAGTCTTATAGCAATTAGCCACATTATTTTTCTCTCTTACATAACTCCTAATTCTATCCATGTTTTAGAAAAAAAATAAATATATTGAAAACATCTCCAAAATGTATGTTGCATGGTTTAAGTTATGAACTACATGTTCCCCTATTTACTTTCTCTTTCCTTTTTCATTGTTATGTACACATAGCATCTTTCTTTGTCTTGTTGAAATCTAGACCTTCCTCCACTTTCATGGACACCTTCCTTCAGGATACTCAGACTTTTAGTTAGTTCAATTAAATTTACTTTTAAACTCTTTGGGTTATATTAACTTTGAATCTCTTAATAAATTAAAACATATAAAGACAGACTTCTTGTATTTCAGGAAGCATTGCTCTCTCAATGTCTCCTGCTGGACTTGAGGTTTGTCCAGTTACTACTTTGACCCAGATTACATTCTCAAGTATTTTACAAGAAGAAGCTGGATAAAACCTTAGGTCAAGGTTTGGCTTTGTTTTCTTGTTGTTTGTTTGTTTGTTTTTGTTTTTTTAACTTTCCATTGGAAACTAGAGCTAAAATCTATGTCAATGGAGAGGACATATAGGGAATTTATATATCCTAGATACAGAAAGGAAAACTTGTTGATACCTCTCAGCTGGTCTAGCCATGACCTGAAATGAACCATGAAAGGCCCACTGATTTAGAACATAGAACCTATAAATTTCTTAGGCAATCCATAAAATCTATAGACTCATGTTAAAATGGCAAATTCAAGTCACCACTAGTTTTTGTATTGACCAGTGTATGGTAATAAATAAATAAATAAATAAAGCAAACAAATCAAGATTTTTTCTATAGAAAAAAAGCACAACAAACCCAAAAGAAGAGAATCATACATATAAAATACCCCCTCCAGCATAAAAAATGTCAGAAATTAACAATTTTCTGACTTTAATTTCTCTCAACATCATTTGTCTCAACTTTCCAATAAATTAAAAAAACAAAAACAACAACAACAACAACAAACAGGATAACAGACAGTATAGGTAAACAGGATCCACGATTTTGCTGCATACAAGACAACACACCTAAATGACAAAAATAGACACTTCCTCAGAGTAAATGGCTGGAAAACTTTTTTCCAAGAAAATGGTCTCAAGAAACAAGCTGGAGTTGCCATTCTAACATCCAATAAAATAGATTTTCAACCAAAAGTTATCAAAGAAGTTAGGTAAGGATTCTTCATATCCATCAAAGAAAAATTCCACCAAGACAAAGTCTCAATTATGAATATCTATGCCCCAAATACAAAGGCACCCACATTCATAAAAGAAAATTTACTAAAGCTCAAAACACACATTGAACACCACACAATAATAGTGGGAGACTTCAACACCCCACTTTCACCAGGTCATGAAACAGAAATTAAACAGAGACACAGTGAAACTAACAGAAGTTAAGAACCAAATGGATTTAACAGATGTCTACAGAACATTTCACCCCAAAACAAGAGAATACACCTTCTCTGTACCTCATTTAACCTTCTTCAAAATTGAGCATATAATCAGACATAAAACAAGCCTTATCAGATACAAGAAGATTAAAATAATCCCATGCATTCTATCACATCAACACAGAATAAGACTAGACTTCAATAACAACAAAAAGAACAGAAAGCCCACATACACATGGAAACTAAACAACTCTCTGCTTAGTGATAACTTGATCAGGGAAGAAATAAAGAGAGAAATCAAGGACTTTATAGAACTCAATTTAAATGAAGACACATCAAAACCAAACTTATGGGACACAATGAAAGCAACGTTAAGAGGAAAATTCATAGTACTAAATGCCTTCGTAAAGAAATCAGAGAGATCCCATATAAGCAACTTAACACCACACCTAAAACCTCTAGAACAGAAGGAAACAACCCATACAAGAGGAGTACACAGAAGGAAATTATCAAACTCAGAGTTGTAATCAACCAAATAAAAAGGAAGAGAATAATACAAAGAATCAATAAAAACAAGAGCTGTTTCTTTGAGAAACTCAGCAAGATAGATAAACCTTTAGTCAAACTAACTAAACAGCACATAGTATTCAAATTAACAAAATCAGGAATGAAAAGGGAGAGATAACAACAGAAACTGAGAAAATTAAGAAAAATCATCAAAACCTACTACAAAACTCTCTTTACAAAACCAGTTTTTACAAAACTGGAAAATCTAGTTGAAATGAATCGTTTTCTGGACAGAAACCACATACCAAAGTTAAATCAAGATCAGGTAAACTATCTAAAGAGCATAAAATGTAATCTCAAAAATAAATATTATTTTTAAAGTTTATTTAAAAATAAACTTTATGCCAGAGGTACACTGTAATCTGTCTTCAATCTCTACACATCCATTTACCAAAAACAGGATTGAACAACATGTCTGATTTATTATCACAAATTCAACACTCAGTCATTGGGACTGTCTTCTGTTCTTGTCCTTCCTTTGAGACCACATTCTCCACAGGAATTAGTGACTCCCTTGTATTATTAGTGCTGTCAGATTTGTAAGGAGATTTGCATCTTTTTGTCTCCACAGGTTCTGAATTCATGTTGTGGTATCTGAAATAAACCCACCCACGGCTGTCTTATTTTTCCCTTTTGTCTTACTCCCTAGGACCTCTTTTGTCCCTGACCAGTTTTTATTCATTGCCATCCATCCCAAACTGCTTTCAAGTGTGTTCCAATATTTCCTGTCACTGAATTTCATCATTTACTCAGTAAAACCCTCTGAAATTAAGCACTCTCATCTATCTCAAACTTCAAACCAAAAAGGGGTAAAAATTTTGTTTTACGCTAGTAAATGATTTTTCTGAATTACTTTTGTTCATGTATATTCACAATGAAATACGATCATGGGAGTTACCCCATTTTCCTTTTAAATTCTCTAAGTTCCTCAAAACACAAGACTCCAACCAACTTCCTATCCTAAATAGATTTTAATTGCAGCCTAATGTAATAAAATACATGAATTACCATTTTGGGGAATATTTATTACTGAAATATGTGTTGATATGCTTAATATATTAAATATAAGATTATTCACTCCAATTTATAAACATTAACTAGAAGATAAAAATGATGATATACAGGTTTCTGATACTGGGAATGTGGGGTATTGGGCTCCACGGAGAAAACAAAGTTCTAATTCTGGTTTTAGCAAGGATGTTAAAAGGTAGATTTTGCTTAAGAATCAGTGGTAGTTATCTCCCTCAATATCACTTCACAGTTGTTCTTCATGCCTAAAATGTGAAATGTGTGAAAATATTGCATGTAGGAACTCAGTTCTCTGAAGAGGTGGGACTAGCCTCTTCAATGCAAGAATACTGGAAGAAGCTATTCTTACCTTTTGGAGAACATGTCCTGTGGAAAGCCCACCTGCATACACTATGAAAATTTAAACGTCCCAAAGAATTCATTTTTTCCTTTACAATGCCCAGGAGTTACATCATTATCTTCTGTTTTAAATGTTTTATTACATTTCATTTTTCTAATTAGCATGTGTCTGTGCATGCACCTGGTAACAGGCACACAGAGCCCATGGGGTCAGAAGACAATCTATGGAAGCTTTTTCTCTTCCACAATGTGTGTCCCATTTCTGAATCTCAGGTCATGAGACTTGGCAGCAGATGTAGTTACCCACTGTGGTATCTCACTGACCATAATTCCCATCCTTCTGCATCCTTTGTAGTCTTTGTTTGAACACAGCTGTATGTATATCTGCCTAGGGATAACTTTTAAACTATCAGATCATAAATGTTGACAGATAGTTATTTGGCTTCATTTCTGCAAGTACTCAGAGATATGGATTGCCGAATACACTTTTAAGATTGCTCTTTCCAAAGCTTGGCAGCTATGTGACTTCTCATTAAATGTGTTTGTAATATTTATGACAGAAGGCATGCATGAGAAAACCTTTTGTTAATGCCATGTATATATTGAAGTCAATAAGAAAGTCTATTCCTTTAGATATAAATACAGCATCGACAATAAGGGACAATACAGTGACAGTAAATCTGTGTTAAGGCTGCCAAACTCTGCCTAAATCACGTGAACCCATCAAGCCTTTTCTTGACACACTTATCAGAATATGATTGATGTATATTTTACTTTTCATTGTGTGTGAGAAAGAAGAGATTATGAATGTGCCACGAGAACAAAAGTTTTGGAATCAGCCACAGTTTCCACTGGGAGGTTGATCAACTGATTAGGAATTTCCTGATTGTGGATAAAATGCTGCAAGTGCTGAGCCAAATTTTTTTGGACCATATTTAACTTTTTTAATGCTCATGCATTGTCGTCCTCTGTTTCCAATCTCACATATTTGTGGCCAGTGGGTTAATCACTTGGAATGTACAGATTGCCAGATTGAGAACCAACTGCAAACCTAAGAACTATGTAAAATGTACCAAAAGACACCCTTGTTGCTTTAAAACACTTACCTAAAATTCCCACCAATGTATTTACAAACTATTTTGATTCAAGATATTCCTTGTTCTATTATTTTAAGTCTCATCCAGTTGCCTCCAGACTGAAACATGGTTGAGGGTGACCTAAATCTGTGTTCCTGAGCTATGGTCAAATAAATTAGTTTCCAAAATAAACTCTTTCTTATTCTGTTTAGGGTGAGGGTTGTACTTTTTGCATTGATAACCCAAGTATGATTTTTTTCTTTTGTTTTCTTTTCATGTATATTTTCTTTATTTGCATTTCATATGTTACCCCCTTGACAGGTCTCCCCTCCAGAAACCCCCAATTCCATACCCCCTACCCTGTCTCTATGAGGATGCTAAACCACCCACCCACCCATTCCCAACTTCCCACTCTGGCATTCCCTTACACTGGGGCATCAAGACTTCACAGGACCAAGGGTCTCTTCTCCCACTGAGGTCCAACAAGGCCATCCTCTGCCACATAATGAGGCCGGAGCCATGAGTCTCTCCATGTGTACTCTTTGGTTGGTGGTCCAGTCCCTGGGAGCTCCTGGGGTCTGGTTGGTTGACAGTGTTGCTACCCCCACAAGGCTGCAAACCCCCTCAGCTCCTTCAATCTCTTCTCCAAATTCTCCACCAGGGACCCCACTCTCAGTCCAAGGGTGTCAAAAAAGAAATAAAGAGATGGAGTTCAGATTTATGTGTGTGTATTGTTCAAAATGAGCCATGTTACAAACAATTACTAAAAAAATAAATCACTGTAGCAATAGGGTAACTAAAGTTAAACGTGCTTATTTTCCCCCAATCAATAACAGAGAAAAATTTTAAGTTTTATTAGAGTTTGATAGGGTACTGATGAAATTCAAATGAGTTAGCAGACCTCTTTAGAGTGCAGTTTTAGATCCATGGTTTCATAGAAAGGGTCGACTGACACTAGAAATATCCCTATTTTGATATTCATACTTTTAGGAATAAAACTTTAAAAAAAAAACCTTGAAATTAGATATAGTCATATATTTAAACATCAGAAGGATATTGCCCTTATATTCACATCATTTACTATATAAACTGTTTTTAAATATATAAGTAATTTAAAAAAGTATTCTCAAAGGAATTCCTTTCATACACACAATCACACACACACAAAATGTTTGTATAAAGATGTTTGTGAAAATGTATGCACTGTATTTCATTACTTGATAGTTTTTTAATGCTTGATATAAAATATAATATATTATTCATTTGTTTAAATAAACTTAAAATAATATCTAGCTCAAAGTGCTAAATTTGGGGGATGTTTTCATAAAATATTTGACAGTACAGTATTTGTTTATTATGAAATTAGGAAAGCTATGTACACTGAAACACATACAGAAGCTGTGTCCCATAAGAGTTTCAATGGTTTTGTCTGTTTTATTAGGAAACATGAGAGGATCCAATTCAGTTGTAATATTATGAATATCTCCAGGCTAAGAAATCTGCATACTCAGTGCACTTAAGATGGAAATTCGTTTGTGGAGGAAAGATGCTGTGTTGGCAGATACAGACATAAAAGCCAGTTCACTCGTTTGCAGAGAGGTTTGTAATGCTAATGAGATTTAAAGACAAATTATCTGTAAACTGAATGATTTCTTGAGGCAAATTATATATGAAGAAAACTTATTACAATCCTAATGAATGTTTTGCTGTTTTTTTTTAGAATATACCATGGTCTGAGTTTTTGAAGATTGTTATTGAGGTCTGAATTATTTTGATTATTATTTTTACAGTTTAATTTTTAGGTGACAGAATTACTATTAAAATCAGAGGGCAGAGGGACTGTATTAGATTCCAGGAATCATGTCTCTTAAAATGTGAAGCTAACAATTAATTATCAGTCTTTTAAACGACCAGACAAATACTTAGGCAAATGGTTTCCTCACCCAAAATTTTGCTTTTCACAAATATCTGAGTTATCATAGGTCTCTCTAATTTGTTTAATTATGAAATTGTACCTTTGCTTATCACACTGTCTTCTCTGGAAATTTGACCCATCATTTCACTTATATTATTCATTGGAAACATGTATCTCTGGTTAATGATGCTATTCAAACAACAAGTAACGTGAATATCACATACTTTTAAGGCCAATTTGGACATTTTAAACAGTTTAATATTGCAAATAATTCTGTTTACTTTTGTTTTGCTAATATGTATTAACAAATGTAGTTGGGAAATGTTTTACTCAGATGTTAGAAGATATTGAGTACACTTTTATTCTTTTAATATTTAAAATAGAATTTTTCTTCACAAATTTATCTTGATAATGATTTCCCTTCCCTCTACTTCTCCTGGTTGCCCCCATAGCCCCTTGCATTCAGACATTCAGATACACCCCCTTTCCATCTTTCATTAGAAACAAACAAGTTTCTGAAGGATATTGATAAACTAAATGATAACAAAATAAAACATAAGATAAAGCATCAGAACTAGACAAAACAAAGTGAAGAAAAAGAGCACAAGAATCAGAGACTCACTCTTCTGCACACTCAGGAGTTCCATAAAACCATTTAATTGGAAGCTATAATCCATAGCAGAGGGCCTGGTGCAGTCCATAGCAGGTCCAGTGCATGCTTCCCAGTCACAAGACTTTTACTCATGATGCTTCAGAAGCCTTGTTTCCCTGGTGTGTTTAATCCCCACTGGCTCCCACAGTCTTTCTGCCACATCTTCTCGCAGTGTTCCCTGAGCTCTGAGGGGATAGATTGGACAGATAGATCCCTTTTAGGTCTAAGTGTTCCTAGTTCTCTAACTCTCTTCATGTATGGTTGTGTATGTCTGTACTTATTGCCATCTGTGCAAGGAGGTAATTTTGTTGATAATGTCTGATTAAGGCAATGACCCATGAGTATAGCAGATAATCATTAGGAGTCATCATATTGCAATGTGTTTTTGTTTTGTAAAGTAGTAGTGTTTTGTTTTACTCTGGGTTCCTGGGTAGTATAGATTTTGGTTCTTGGTCACCCAAGCAGTGTCAGGCATGGTTTCCATCTCATCAGATGGGGATTAAAAAAATCGTATCTTGGTTACTCCCACAAGATTTATGCCACCAATATACCTAGCATATACTGCAGGCAAGTCACCCGTGTACATCAAAGGATTGTACCTGGGTTGGTGTTTACATTTTTCCTTTGGTAGAGTGTAATACCTTTCTATACCAAAGATGATAAAATGTATGAGTAAAGGTACTTTGTAGGTAATCAGCCTGATTTCACCACATCTAATGAGTTGTGTGGGTGTTGTCTTTAGCAATGGGGCCCTGCTGTTAGTTTCTGGGGAACAAGCTATATTTTTGGCAACTGCCTGGGTTATTTGGAGAGTCCATGGGCCCCTTTTGTCCAACAACTCAATAAGATATAACCAAATACTGGTACTGGGAACCTCATTTGGAAACAAAGAATGTCTTTGTTTAGGTCTGTTTCCCCCATTATTTTGCGATATCACTTAGATTGCCTTCATATTTGTATATCTATTAGGAAGCACATTATGTTTTTATATTGCTTCTTCAATTGACTTTTATTTTAGCTTTCTCTGCGATTATTCTCTCCCTCATAACCCTCCCCATCCCCACGTGGTCCTTCTTTTCCAAACCATGCTGTGTATCCATTTTATTTTCGATTCTGAACAAGTTTAATCTGCTCCCTTTAGTCTGTTACTCCATACCTAAATTCTGCAGTTCCATTCACTGTAGCTTGGTTATCATTGACTTAACAGCTAATACCCACATAGAGGAGAATACATGTCACATTTGTTTTTCTGGTTTTGGGATTTCTCACTCTGATGTTTTGTTATAGTTCTATCCACTTACCTCTGAAATTCTTCATTTCGCTTTTGAAAAGATGAGCAATAATCCATTGTTTCAACATTTTCTAATAAATATTTTCTTAAATATTTCTGCCTGAAATAATTTCTATTGCATAATTTTCACACACAAAAAAATGTGTGTGAAGAAAGATTTACCTTTCCTCAAACTTTTCAGAAGTTAAGGAAATCAACTAAATTGCTATCTCATTCTTTTGATTTCTCCCCTAAGCACACTCATTTAGAATCATTATTTGCTAAAAAATTATTTAACCCTTGCCAGTATGACCATCTTGAGAGAGACAAAATTTATAGGCAATACCTGGTATTCACAAAAGAGAGAGCTACAATGAAAATCACACATTTTCTAAAGTTCACTTTGTGTTTGATGCTTCACATAGTGCAGAAACCAAGCATTTGTGTTTTTATGTATTAATTACAAAGTGACTTAGCCTACAGTAAACTTGAAGATGAGCCTAATTACTTCCACAGTTTGCTTTAATTTTTCCCTCTCCATCTTGCTAAATGGATACAAAGCTGCTGCGAAGAAAATGGGATAAATTGTAGGATTGCTGCTCATTAACACAACGAGATAGATGCTCTGATTTTAAAATGTAACTTAAACCTGTGGCTCCAGTTGCCATAAGCTGCCAGCACAATAGGTAGATTGTAAAGGATGCTGATTGCTTTGTTCCTTAGGAGTCCTTAGCTGCTGGCTGGAGGTTCCACAAAAATGAACTTCTGTAATCCTTTCTTCTGCTTTCATCATTTTGAATAGTGTTGCTAATGATTTCAGGGTACTGTTTCTTTTCTTTTCTTTTCTTTTTTCTTTTCTTTTCTCTTCTGTTTCTTTCCTTCTTTCTTTGTTTCTTTCTTTCTTTCTATTTTTTATTACTGCACTTAAAAAAATAATGTAATCACTAATTTGCATCAAATTTTACTTTTCTAAAGAAGACATACAGAGAGAAAACAGTGGTTGCAACTTTAAATTGTGTTTTATGTGCCTGTATAAGAAGTCACAACAACCTTACCTGGAATAAAAGTGCAAGAAGTGTGCTCTGGTGGGAGTGGTACAGTGTCCCTAAAGGAGGGAAAGATTCATGGGTAACCGCTCTTTATAAAATTGGCTTGATTTCACCATTTGAAAAGAAATGATGGACCTGTCTAAAGAAGGTGTCCTCAACCAGTACCAAGTTGCCCCTTCTAAATCTGAGTAACTGTCTGGGGTAATCTTCAACAGCTGGGTGCTATTAGGATTTGTTCCAATGCTGAGAATTTGGAGTACAGCAACACAGGGCTCATTGCCACTTATTCAGCAGGGGCATGAAATGAGGTGACATGGTAATGAGTTGATACAAATGACTTTTGCAACTTCCACAGTGCTACCAGGCTGAGGCAGGCAATCAGAGGGAAGCTATTGTCTGCCTTTTCGTGATGGTTTTAATGTGCTCCATTTGATTTAATACCACTGGTAGGCAGCATGTGAAAGGAAAGTAGGTCATTGCCTCTCCACTCTGCTAAGATAACAGGGCGCCACTCACCTGCTTTATCCAGAGAGTTATATTTGATTTCAGTGCTGACAAAGATATATATTTGGAGCTAGGACTCAGGCTGTGCTTTGTAAATATCATTGTGAACTACTGCTAAGAATAGTTATTAAGTGATAAGAGAAAGGTCTGATTTAGAAGAAATTACAATGCTTTGATGTAAAAAGAAGGCATCAGCCCCCACCTCTGTTTAGAATGAAGTGCTGTCATATGGATTATTAACATTACATCTTAAGGATGTGTCAAGTTATAGAAGTTTGATAAACTTTGTGGTCACAAGTGATTGGCAGACTTTTTGTTAAGTTTTTTTTTTTTTTCTGCAACAAAGTTTGATTTGCTAACGTTTTACTACATGTTTGAAAAATATATCATTTTTGTAAACTATGTAAATTTTACCTTATAGTTTTTAATAAATTTTAAATGCTTAAATTGGATAGGACTATGGTCCTGACTGTAGAATAAAATACACTATATTTACTAATCTTCTTGTTTAATAAAAAATTTGAATTATCTAGTCATTATTTCTCTTGTTGCGTGTGTTTGTACATGGGAATTCATGGTGCTAGTGTGCTGCGGAGGTCAGACGGCTATTCTTTTTCTGGAATCTATTCTCTCTTCCACCACTTTGGTTGGGGAAATTGGACTCAGAATCTCAGGCCTATATAAAGTTGAATCTACATTCTAATTCATTACGTTGACCATTATTAATGTAAGTTTGTCTCTGTTGGCAGCTCTTATTGACATTTATTATAAATATCAGAGTATATCAGTCTATATAAAATATTAAAATCGATCTCTTTTGGTGTTGGGGTTTTAATATAAAATATAATATATCATAAAAAGATTGTGGTGATGTTTTACAATAATTTTATAGATGTATAGTGTTTTGTCAATTATCATAGAAGCTAGATGTATTATTTGAAAACTAAGTTCAAAATATAGTATCAAAAATATTGGAAATTCTGAATGTGTACAATTATAACTTCTATTTTTAAATGATTTCTGTATATCCCCCTTTCTTTGTAGTCCTAAGAGAAGTGTATATAAAATTAATTAGACAGATGTTGAATGCTCATTTGTTCAGGAGAACAAGGGGACACAGTACCTTTCACATGGCTTAGAAAATATAGGAACACTGCTAGCTAGTCTCTGATCCCGGGCCTGCCATGACAGGCAGCTCAGCCTGAGATAAATTGGGGGCAGAGCTACTGCTGCTGTCCAGCAGCGTCGTTGTCCTGCTGCTCTCCTGTGAAGAAATTATATTTCCCCTGGAAAAAAGCCTCAGCTATTTACACTCCATTGACAGCTTCCCAGTCAGAGACAGTCAGGCTTTATACATTCATCATAATGAGAGATTTTTGTTTGATGTAACAGCCTGGCTGGAGACATGAGCTCTTAGACCGAATAAGGGAAGTTCAATCCTCAATTGTCCTTTTGTGTGAAGGACAATTGATCATCTTTGTTTCTAAGGAAGGAAGAAAGTAATTTTCTATATAGTCAAATTTTAGGAGGCAAATTCAATTCCTTCTCAATAGGCTTCAAAAATACACAACTCAAAAGTATCACATGAAATATTAAACATGATAGAATTGAGTTTTTTTAAAAAAAAAAAAAAATCCTGAAGTCAAGTCAAGTTTCAAAAGTTACGGAAAAAAACATGTTCTGACAAATTTTTTATTAACAATTCCAAATTAAACTCATGTCTTTTGGTATATTTGAATATTATGAACTTGTTGGAAATACTTTATCATGTAGTGGAGGATGTTATGGGTGTATGGATTTAGGATACAGACTAAATGGTAACAGAAATGTCTTCTTTGAAGAGAAGGTGTCCATGACAATGCAGATTGGGGCCCTCCTACCTTGGAGACAAAATCAGAAAAGGCCAAATAAAAATTCAACTTTAACAACCTGAACACATTTAAAAATAAGTCAGATTGTAAAAGAAAGGAATATTAAAGAGTAGATGAAATTATCAAACTAAAAAACAAATCAAAAGTGTATCATAGGTCACAAAGGTTTTTTTGTTTTGTTTTGTTTTCTTTTGTTTTTATGTTTTTGGTTTTTTTTTTGTCTGTATGTTTCCCTTCCTTGAATGTACACATGTGTACACAGGAGTTTAGATTGTGAAAATTATAAGTTTTCACTGCTGTGTGAGTTATCATATAATATTTGATAAAACTTTACTCCAAAGCCTCCTTAAATAAAATAGCATACAGGTGTTGGTTACTGATAAACACTATCCATGCATAAATGATACAAAGTCATAGATGCAGATATTTCCTGGTTTAAATTTTATTCCACTCTTGAAGTCACTGGGGAAAAGCAGTCAGAACAAGGAGATGTAATCTACATTTTGAATGTGACTTCACACCTAACTTCTAGGCATTTTATGGAGGAAGTAGCTACTGAGTTTGTCATTTTATTGTGGACAGTTGTTAATGTGGGTAGTGAATTGAAAAACAACCAGCAAAAATTCAATGTCCCTTAATTTCCCAACATAGAATTTGCTTCTTAATTTTAGAATACTATCTTAACTCAGGGCTCTGTCCACACATCTTCACTTGCAAATATTCATTGCAATGAGTCATTGATCTGGTTCAAGATTCATGGCTATGTGATACTTTCAATATTAGATCTTCAACAGGACTCTTTCTAGTTATCTTGTTGTTGCTCTGTGTCATGGAGATCATATAGCTTCAGAACAGCAGAACTGACCATTTTGTGCCTACCACCCATTTGTAGATAATATAGATTTGGCAGTGGGCCCACTAACTCAGAGCACTGGATCTGGGATTGGGTAGTAGTTAAGCTCCTCAACCTGCTGGCTCTGCCTTTTCTGCAACACCACGGGATGAACTCTCTAGCACTGCTCCTGCTAGGCTACCGAATGCCTCCATAGGCAGGAGGCAAAGTCAACCCTCCTGCTCTCATCTCCTCAGGACTGGCTCACCCTCACGCATAGTTCCAGCTCCAGCTCCACTGTGCTGCCCAGTCTAGGTGTAGAGTAATTCCTCCAAGAGCTGCAGCGTGTGAGAGGCTGGGCCAGCAATTCCACTCTCACACCTTTGAGTCTGGCACACCGGCACCTTCCCCATAAGAGCCAGCTCTATTCTATGGTAAAGTAGAAGTTCAGGGCTGCAGCTATTAAGGTGGCAAGGCTAATTCTCCTGATCTAATGACCCTAGGGTCAGCTCTCCCTGCTACTGCAGGTGGTGAGGGGGTGAGGGTAGCATCAACAGAAACCTACACCAGCGAATTGGTGTGTCAGCTTTACACAGCCCATGGACATCCACATGACCTCAGACCGCTGCCCTGACCAGGAACATCTCATGTTCAGTCATGGTAATATAAGCCACTGACATCAACACCAACCCCTGCCACTGTATATCTATGGATTGAGACATGGGCCTCAGTGATAGCTCTGGATGAGACCTCACCATTGTCACATGTGGGTCTGGCCAATCATAACAAGTTATTCCACTCCAATCTCATATTTCCAGCTCTATCTCTCTTCACAACGTTCAAATTGCTCCATTTCTCTTTCTCTCTCATCTGACTACCATATACTTGCACATTGTGGTAGCTTCTGCTGTAGGATGGCTGTGTGGCTGGCGGGCCTCTGTGTGACATTCTCCAACTTAGCTGCTGAGGTATGGCACTATGTGGGTTTCTAAGGCCTGTCTGTGCCATGGGCTGGAAGGAAGGTCTGTAGGTAGCACATAGGTAGGGCTCTGTCTTCCTCCTTCTGTGCTGCACTGCCTGAATTTGATTTGATTTGATTTGATTTTTATAAGTTCAAGGCATAAAATAGCTTTGGTCACCAAGCCAGACATCAAGGAAGGATGAACAAAGGACCACCATCTGCTCTGCCCCTGTCTGTTATAAGAACAACATCACCAATAAGCTATGTCTTTGCCCATTGCCAGAAAATTCTAAAATACTCTTGTAATTGATTCTCTAAAAAGAACTAGTAGTTTAAGAGAGATCAAATGAAATATCACTATAAATAAAGTTACTTCTGAAAGCTCACATTTTTCTCAATAAGACACTGAATGCATCTAAATTTGTGACTCAGACAAGCAGACACACCATTCTGAGATTTAGTTAACAGTTTAATAACCAGCATGTATATTGAAGTTTTTAAAATGTAGAGCTCTAATTTAATTTTAGTCCTAGCTGTCAGGTAGCAAAGGCCACGAATAAGAAAAAACATTCAAAAAAATATTAAATCTCAGATGCCTTAAACGAGTAGCAGGCAGATATTGGAGAGATTAATAGTTATTAGATTTCTGTGAGGTATTACATACTCTAGAATAAAATGACCCTCAGCACAGCATTACCTTGCTATTTGTTAACTTCTGAAAGATCTATGTTTGTTTTGATAAGGGCTATGTGGCTCAGAATCACTTAAGTATTGCATTAATCTATTCAGCTTACTAAAAATTACTTTAAGTTTTTGTTTTTAAATTTTATATCTATTGATCTATATTACTTTTCTCTTTAGTCCGTGATCCTCAATATATAGATATATTAATTACTTAATTTGTAATGTATAGATATTCAATATGAAATTCATAAACTTAGTAGATCAACAGATGGTGTGTATTGTGAATATTTTGATACTTTAATCATAGAAAAGTTGATGTCAAATGAAGTAAAATAGTTTTACAGTGAATAGTTAGTTGGTCTCTTGATTTAATTCCTTCCCACACTAAAAGTTCACAATAGTTTAACTAACTGTTTTCAACTTTAATGGCATAAAATGATATGTGGACAGTAGAAGCTGTATCTTCAAGTGTGAATTGTAGTAGGCTCACTATATTTGAATATGGGACTCTTTTCTTTTTTTTTGTACTTTGTGTAGCTTTTCATCCCATATCTACTAAAGGTGCAAATGAATATATGTATGATACATTCAATATTTTTCTAGGAAATTTCTTTGTTTACATTTTGAATTGAACATGAAAGATTCCCCAGACTCATGTACTGATCACTCTGTTCCCAGCTAGTGTTGCTTTACTAAGAAATTCTACAAACTTTAGAAGACATTTTTGTTTGGGGAGAAGGTTAATGGGGGATACCCTCAAAACTATATCATGTTCTAAACCTAATTTATGGGTATCTCTTTGCTGTGTGTCCATCCTAGATGAACAATCACTTTAGCCACAAACTGGCTTTGTTTTTAAGTCTTGTTTTACATCAAATATAAAGTTATGGAACCACAAAACATGGATTGAAACCCAAAAGGCATAATCTCAAATAAATTTTTTATAAAAACTGAATATCTTAGATATTATAAATTGTGATAAATATCCAGCAAAGAAGGTATTAAGTGGTTAGTTTCAACTGAAGTACAGTGCAAATTCCCTGAGCTACTTTCAGGTTTACTGAAAATAGTATACAATGCGTGGTGAATATGCTAAATGCATTTATACTTTTGACACATTCCAATTAATAATGGTATTATTGGGAGATAACTTCTTGTAAGATTAAGGACTTTCATATATTTGTGATATGTTTTCAGTCATCATTATTTCTATAGTTAGTGTTCTGGAATACTTACTCTATTATGTGCATGTAGGAGCCAATTGTGAAAAATTCAACATGGTGGTAGAGGAAACCATAGCAACTTTAAATTGAATAAGCATATAGCCCTGTAGCACCAGTACTTGGGAGGAACATATTCAAATAACTTCAAAATATACTTCTGAAATTCTTCCTTAAAACAAGCTTTGTGTTTATTAGCACTGTAGCCCTGTCATTACATAGAAGAAATCACTATGATTACCTTTTTATTGATTAATAGGACAGAAGACCATGTATGACAGCGGATTTTATAAATCTCAAGTCCATTACTAGAAAGTATGGATAGAAGATACTTCCACAGCATTGGGACTTCTTAACTCATAAGATTTAAGCATGAGATCTTGAACTTTCCTTGATAAATTCTGTCACTGTGCCAACAAAGGGATCCAAATAGATTGGATATAGTTAAAGGTTAATGTTTGCATGCTACTAAGTTCACAAATAAATATTTTATTTTTTAGGGAATCTTGAATTCTAATGCAATAAATAATTAATTCAAGAAATAGATAATTATTAAAGGTCACAGGGAAAATAGATTTCTAAGCATTCCTTTTAGTAGAATTACGTAAAGAACTTATGGATAAAAGAACTGCTTGAGACTATGTACAGTTAAACTGCGGAATGATGAGGGAAGAAAACTGCAGGCTTACTCTTGATTTGTGGAAGGGGAGTCTAAAAAACCCTTGTAATAATCCTGTTTATTTGTTGATTTGTATTGTTAATGCTTATGGATTCATACATATATAATGATTCCACATTATTTCAGAAGATTTCCTGTTACCCTATTTTTTTAAGTTTCAATACAACTTATGTTTTGCTTCTGCCTGCTGTTGAAATGCCTTTTTGTTTGTTTGTTTTGTTGTTTGTTTTGTTTTGTTTTTCTCGAGACAGGGTTTCTCTGTGTAGCCCTCTCTGTCCTGGAACTCACTCTGTAGACCAGGCTGGCCTCGAACTCAGAAATCCGCCTGCCTCTGCCTCCCAAGTGTTGGGATTAAAGGCGTGCGCCACCACTGCCCGGCAGCTGTTGCAATGCTAAAACAAAGGTGTTCTCGTACGCGACACAACACTCAATGTCTTCACCAAAACTTATGCCTATTAAAGATGAATGTGACATTAAATTTAATATTAAAATATTCGTAGGAAGAGAAGATCCAAAGGGATGAAATTTTCAGTGTCTTTGAGTATTTTTCTTGCTTTGTGCCTTCCAAGCTTGTATGCATATTTGATCTGTGGAATTCAATTACTTATTTAATTTTATATATAAAAGTAGTGATACAAATTTAGAATTTAAGAAATGTAGCTATAATATTACTTATAAAGGTTAAGTGTTTGGTTTGTAAAACTCATATATTTTACATTTCAACATGATAATATAATTAAACCATTGCTCCTTTTCTTTTCTTCTAAACCCTCCCTTATACTTCTACTGATCTCTTTAAAATTTATGATCTCTTTTTTCACTAATTGTGTTTTTTGTATATGAGCAAATATGTATATGTATAAGCATACATGTTCTTAAGTTCATAAATATAACCTACTCAGCCTGTATAATGTCATTTGTAATTATGTTTTCAGGGATGACCACTTGTATTGAATAATTGGTGTGATCTTCCTTGAATAAGCCACTTTCTTCCAGTCTCAATATTGTTTCCTCACCTGCAGTTTGTGAGTATGGTTAAAACTTCATGAGCTTTGATGTACACAAGACACAAAAACAATGAACATTATGTGAGAAATCCAAAGGTGCAATGGTGGCATGCAAACCATTGTGATAGCCAACAGCACTCCAATTGCACTTACAACCTATTAAACAAGAGAGATTTTGTGTCTGATACTAGAAACCTAGCAAAAATATCAAGGACTATTAAAATCATGGATCTGGAAGGAAAACCCACAAAGACCACCTTAATTTAGGAACACATTGAGTATGAAAGATAGAAAATGAAGATATAATTGTACTATATTACACAATAGAATATATTGAAATTACTCATTTCAAATATACAAATATGTTCACTGAAATTACTTTCTATGTGAATTTCAATCCAATGGATCTATTTTTGGATCCTCTGCATTTATAAGGAAGATTGCTGCACTTTTTGCATATTCTGTGCATTTTCCCAATATGTGAGATGCCATGAATCATAATTTTCTGTCCAGTCTAATAATCTCTGGTTGTTCTACCAGTTTAAACATAATTCATACCAAGTTAATTACTCACATCAGGCTGATATAATATTTCTACATTAACCATTTCGGTTAGAAATCTGGATGTTAATGATTACTTAGAACTAGTTAGGATTTATTTAAGCTTAAGCTGGCAAACAATTCATAAGAAATTAAGCTTAACTTTAGAGTTTCAAGATATATTTCCCCACCCCCACAAAAATGTTATTTTTAACTATAAAATGAACATGAGTGCATAACAACTATGTACATTAGGAGTATGAACTCCATAATCATTTTGTTATAATAGTTCAACTCAGAATTATCATTGTTGAAAAGGTAAGTAGCAACTCAAAGTCATTGTTAGACTTCCATTGAGGATCATCCCTATAATTCTAGACCAGTGTAGTTACTTCTCCCCTTTTTTTCATATGGCTGCTCTTCATAAATGCATGCTTGACCTCAGTTCTATGAGAAGACTATTTCCAGATAAAAAAAATAATAAGTCTCATAATATCTTGACTCTCCTGACTTTCCCCTTAGCTTAAATATATGTCTGTGCTTTTCAAATGATTTCCCTGTGTGACATCTATGAGGCCTTTCCCAATTTCAGGTATTTCTTTAGTATTTGAGTGATCTAAGCTTATCTTGGAACTTACAAATTTTTAATGCAATGATACATTTAAACACAAACAGGTTAGCATGTACAATATTTGGTATGTTGTGTACTTCAAAATCAACTAAAGTATAAATTCACAGTACAAATGCTCTTGTTGATATACAGGAGATATATTTCAAGTTCCTCAAACCATAAGCATCAAAAAGTACAAATTAATTTCTTTTTATATCAGCATTTATCAGACTGGGATGATTTTATAGTTTGAAGCATGAGAACAAGATGGCTTGAGTTTCATCTTCACATTTAATTTAATATGTATGTGGGTAGGTAGGTGTGTATTTATGTTTGTGCCTTGTATGCACATGTCTGTAGAGGCTGGTTGACAACTTTGGATAGCACCCTCAAAAACATAGTCCTTATGCTTTGATAAATGTCTTTTATTGGGCTGAAGTTTACCATATAAGCTAGACTAGATTGTCAGTGAGCCCTAGAGATACTCCTGTCTACATCTGTTCATGTTTGAGTTCTAATCACACATGCATGCACATGGATTCTAAAGATTGAACTCAGATCTTCATGCTTGCATGGTAACTGACTATCATGAACCTATCTTTTCTGTACTGATTCCATAGAACACTCAATCCTATTGATTGGTTTCTTTATTAAGTCATTATAGGACATAAATTTGTCTTTATTAAGAGAACACTTAAAAGCAGAGCTTCATGGCTTCTCCATAACATTTCAAAATTGCCTAAAGAACAATTCATTCATGTCTTGATTATATAATAGAAGTAGTACTTGATCAGAAAAGGAACATAATTCATGACAACAAATATAATGATCAAGACAGCTATATGTGGCCAATGGACAGATATGTACAGAATGCAGATGTTCTAGACAAGGTGACATTTACATAAAGGATATGATAAGATCTTATCACACTACAAAACATTATCTTCACATTAGAATTGCTAAAACCATGAAAAAAACTTCAAGTAAGTGTGTAGGAATCCTGTGACACCATGGTTGTCTCTTTTCTCATTCTTACAGAAGGACAACTACTTAGCTCTTAAAGATAATATATAGCCATATACTTAATTGTTATCAGTTAATATCAAAGGAAATTAATATGCATGATATGAGAGGAACATATCTTTAATATATTGGAAAACAATGTGAATACAGAGAATTTGGGCACTAAGTAGAGGATGAATCCCAGAGTATTCCTCCCTTTTGAAGGAGATAGAGGGCCTTATAAAACCCTGAAGTGGAAATGTATGAGTTCTTGGAAAGTCTGTTGAGTTGGATGCTGTTTTGCTGGGGTAGACATGTGAAGAAGTGTTTTCCTGAAGCAGACACAAGTGAAAGGATGTTTTGCTAAAGAAAACTTGTCAAAGAACACATGATGCTAAGAAGGACCCAACAGATGGTGGACTGTGCTGGATATAAGTGGCATGTCTTGCCATTCCTTAAAGGTCATTGTTTGTCATGACTTCAGAGAAAGAAACACACACACACACACACACACACACACACACAATGCTGGTGGTGTTCTGGCAGCTTCTTGCCACTTCTTCAGATTCTGGCTGATTGCCAGAGTGATATCAACTGATACAGACTCATGTGGACTTTTTCTAAGACAGACTTCAATGGTGTTTGCTGAGGCAAGACCCATGGGAGGCAAGATCTATTGGTGGATACATGATGTTTGGATGGAGTATAAATAGGATTCAGTGGATGGTGACAAGGGGCTTGCATAATTAGCTTTGCAACACTTCTTTGGTTTTGTGTCTTCCTCTATCTTAGTCTGTGCTGATATTCACTTTATTGAGAGAAGCAAAGCAGAGAGCTTCTCCTGGTACTCCTGCTGGTCCTGGTTTTTCCTGCTGACTCATGCCAATTTGTGGTAGGCTTGGCTGTTTCTGCTGGGTCATGCAAACCTTGCTGATTTATGTTTGCTGTCCTGGCACTACTCAATAGGTATTCCGGTATACATTTTGAAAATGAAGATTGAATTTACTCCAAAGCACTATTTCTACACAGGTCCACTCCCCTGTATCCTAATAACCTTTGTTTTCTACTACTTCTGGTGGGCTAGAAGGGAGGTTAAAGCATTTAAGTGTACTTATTAAAAGTAAGTTTTGAAAAATCTAAGACAACAACAGCAACGACAACAATCTATTAAGCATCTAGTTATCTGCCTTTTACATAATCCCTACCACAGAAGAACTCTAATCAAATTCTTTTCTCCCTATAGTTTCTACCCAGAGATACAAAAAGAAGCCTGCTCAAAATGCTAGGCTTTTAATTTTAGATCTCTCAGCTTGGAGACCCATGGAAGAGTGCGTTGCTATTCTTCACAAATTCCTTATCTGTGGTAATGTGTTGCACTATTACAGAATGGACTAAGACACTGCCTTAGTTCTGGTCAGAGCATGCACTTTTTAAGGGTTTTCCTTCTTTTCTCACCTTGACAGAAATTCTGGACACATGGTTTTTCAACTTGCATCTTTAAGACAGTGTGAAAGTTGTAAGTACCTCTATTCTTTCTCCCTTCCTGTGAAAAAATTCACCAATAATGAACTGAGAATACTTTCTGGACGTATGCAGTTCTATATGCACTGAGGAACAGCAACATGATGTTCAAACATTTGTATTCTGAGTATGTCATGGCTGTCAGAACTTTGAATCAGACAGAAGAAAAACAGACCCCCTCCCCAAACAAGCTTCCTATATAGGAATGTAGCATTTCTAAAATAATCTGCCATTTATTTCCTGATGAAGTTTCCATAACACTGGATGCAGGCAAAAATTATGATTCATTTCAGGACTGGATATTCTTTACCAGTGAGTTGATATTAATCTTTAACTTAAGCATATTTTCTTTGTTGTATATTTGCTATTTTCTTTGTATTCTGTGTTTTCTCTCTTTAAGTTCAGGAACAAAGATGTAAAAGTTTTCCATGTTTAATTATATTACTTCATTTTAGTCCCTCTGTTAATTTCTTGATCTTCACAGAATGTCACTACTTTAACTAGCATCAGTTTTAATTAATCAACACAGGTGCTCTTTTTAATTCATCACACGTAATGGCACTATTCAGGCATTTGACATGTTTTCTACTGTTTGTTAATGATTTCTAAGCCTTTGTCATTTTAGTTAATATGGAAGATGCATTAGATAAATCTTGGTTTGTTTTTCATCAACCTTAAACCTTAACATTTTAATATCTAAATAATTTTCTATGAACTGAGACTATTGCTAGCATTCCTGATGCCTCAGTTTAATGCCAGCACCGTGTAACAAGAAGGATTCTTTAAAGGTGAGAAATTAAATGTACTCAATTCTATTTCTCTCTGGCCTTTTTTTCTCTCAAAATCGAAGTTTGTATTAAAACATTTCTCCACTTCCCTTCTGCCTTCAGAGAGTGGTTAAAACTGGACTGAGTAGCACTGTCTGCTCTCTGTGGAAGTGAGCCTGCAATTAGTTTGTAAGACTTTTAGTCAGAGAGCCAATTTAACAACATATCATAAATACATTTATATTTTTGTTTAAAAAGTAGAATATTTTGGTACTCTATTGTACTTGTAATGAAAGCAATTAGATTCAAACAATGCCTGTAATTTCTGCCTATTATATCATTCATAATATAGCTATGTGGGACTTTTTCACATTGTTTTTGTCAATATTTACTGTTAGCATTATTTTGCAACAGTCTTTTTATTTTCTCTCTCCTCTATTTCACTTTCTTAGCTCTTCAGCTTCTATCACTTAAATAAAACTATAGAATTAAATTCCTTTTCAACTTAGGTTTTATTCATGTTAAAATAAAATTTATTTTGCCATCATCTTCTAAGATTTGATGATATATTTTTAATGAGATAAAAATCTTCTACTCACTCTTACTGGCATTATTGCTACTAAGAAATACATGGGAGATGGGGATTCGGCTCAGTGGTTAAGAGCACTAACTGCTCTTCCAGAGGTCCTGAGTTCAATTCCCAGCAATTACAGGGGGGTCCACAACCATCTTGACGGGATCTGATGCTTTCTTCTGGTGTGTCTGAAGACAGTTATATTGTACTTACATACGAAATAAGTAAATAACTAAACAAATAAATAACTATTTTTTTTAAAAAAAAGAATACTTGGTTTCATTGTTGTGATGAATTAATTATTCATTCCTCTTATGTTTTATGATTTCTTCTTACAAGTTGCATATGTTTAGTAGTAGCTAAATCTAATGTTTACATTGCACATGCAGGTCACCTAACAACTGGATTGGAGGCTGTCTCTGACTCTGTTATCAGCTTGTGGAACATCTTTCCCTGCTTGGAATGCCTTGTCTGTCCTCAGTGGGAGAGGATATGCTTAGTCTTGCAAATGAAATGACTTGAAATGCTAGGGTAACTTGTTTCACAAGGAGGTCTTACCTTCTCAGAGGAGAAGGGGAGGGAAGATGGGGTAAAAGCTATGTGAGGGGAGACAGGGAGGAGGAGGAGCTGTGATCTGGATGTATTTTGAATAAATAAATTAATTAATGGAAAATAATACTGTATATAACTAATTTTCTGAAGATTAATAGACAGGATTCTTTTTCTTCATTGTTTTTATTTTTTTGTAACCTGCCAGGTCATTTTCAAATTGTTCTTGCATCTTTGCTCATTTTATATAGCTATTAGTATTTTTAATAATGGTTTTTCTGTTTCTCATTCAGTAGGACAGATATAGTCCCTATATTTTTATTATTTGCACAAAAATAGTAAAACAAAAATCAGAAACTACTTTTGTGGCATTTTTTCACATATGTTCTAGAGAAGCAAAAGAGAATTTCAAACATTAAAATACAGACTCAAACCTCATAAGAAAATGAACATTTGCTCATTCATTACAGCTAAACTTGTAAAATAAAAGAGAAAATTTATCATTAAATTTGAAGAAGCAGAGAATGAGTACATCTTCAAAAAGATGACATGATTTTAACTTCATATTATTTTTCTTCTCAAATATTAAAGATATTTGCAGATCCTTAGACCTGTTTGTCTATTTAGTCAATTTAAATTAAAATGCAAGATTGTAATCTATTATTAGATTATTTTTCCAATACTGGTGATCTGTTCCCTACTGTAATGAACTTTCCCTGTGCTAGCTACTTCAAATCCTTTCTTCTGTACCCATAGGATTGAACATGATTATGAAAGATAAACCTTTGTAATAAAAGATGAAAAGAGGTTATGACAGTCTTATTAAACAGAAAAGGCAACTGCATTTGATTTTAATCTTATAGTTACCCATGTTATTAAAACTGCATTAGAAGTACAGGAAGTAAGCATATTTATTCATAATATTCTACTTTAAAAATTATACTTTCTAAAGAGCAAAACTTTGCAGAAACAATACATTAATGAAATTCATGGTGGCAATTGGACTTTGTTCTGTCAAAGTAATTCTTAGCATAAAAATATTTGATAAGGACTAATATAAAATGCTGTTAGTAAAATCTCTACTACCATTCTTGTAGTTAAAAAAGAGGGAGTAAAGAAAATGCACATTTCTTGAGTTTATATATTCCAGATAAGTTATTTTGTTTTTAACCTATCTAGAAGTCAGAAGAGTCCAAAGGGGATCTCTGCAGGTAAGAGAATACAAAGTGCACAATTTGAAAGGCATTGTTACACTGAGATCTGAAACGTGATGATCAAGCCATTGATAGAGGCAGCCAAATTGGAAAACCACTAATAATCACCTAAATTACGCAATCACTTTTTGAAATGAACCAAATACTATGGAATGTGAATACCATTCTGGAACAATTATGTTAAAAAAAACAAAAAAAACCCGCACTAAGGTCACTAATCTAGAAATATGCTGCTCTAATGACATTTCGTGGAAAATATACACATCTTAAAGGAATTTAATTATAGGAACAAAAGCACATGTGATGTCCTAGCTATATTGTAATACAGAAACTGAAAGATAATTCCAGTTTCCGTATCGTGAATGGTATTGGATAATGGTCAATTGCATGTGTGGTTACTTGGTACATGAAAATACCATGTCTCAATGACTGTCACTGCGAAATAAATATAGTACAGCCTAGTTATGTCAAATGACATATTTTTCCTATGGCTCTTGTCTAAATGTAGGCGTTGTTAACCTCAAATATTAGTACAGTCTTGGTATATATGCTTATTTGCTTAGGTTGATTATTAGGGTTGGATCTTCATATGGCTGCCATGGAACTAGTATTTGAATATAAATTTCCAACCTGCTCTGTGCATCAGGCTTTGGCTTTCTCATAGTGTAGCAGATAATGGCTCATGGCATCTGTTTCCTAAGTGCAAGGAAAGTGCTCAGGCTTTCTTCTTTATTTATTTTTTATACATTATTTTTGCATGTGTGTATATATTTGGATTCATATATATGTGAACATATGTATGTTCATTTACATAAGCATGTGTGCATGTGCTTTTACAAGTCTGAAGTTGACATCAAATGTGTTATTTATCTCTCTCTACATTGTACATTATGAAAGGATTTTCTGCTGTGACTGTGTCTAGATTGTTTGTCCTAGAAGATTCTCTGCCCCACTTCATATATTCCAAAAGTATGGGTGATCAGCTATACCTACCCAGCATTTATATCTGTTCTGAAGATGTAATTTCATGCTCTCTTTCAGGTACAGCAACTGTTTTACCTAGTGAGCCATCATTTCAGATCTATGTTCTGTCCCTTTTGTGGGATACAGCCTCAGACATCACACAGTATCGCTTTGATATCAATCATCCCCAAAGACAGTTTCAATTTAATGGGGTAATTCCACATCTCAATGAAAAAAATTTAAATATGTAAAACATGTAACAGATTATTTTCAAACATGTATTACCTCAAAAAAATTTTTTTTTACTTCTTTGATTGTGTTCTAACTAGGTAAAAATATGTTCATCTTCTACTCTAATGGAAATAATAAACAGCACTCCATAGGTAAATATATCATAACACTATGTTATATTATATATTATGTATAACTAAATTTTTATTAATTTACATATATTATGTTATAAAATATAATGAATTTTATAAAGTTACTTTTATAAAGTGAATAAAAATAACTACTTAGTTGATATAGTGATGTAATTAAATGAAGAAAAAGAAACTTGGTCAACTAAACAATCCTTGTCCACTTCAGTATACTCAAGACTGATGATTTTATGTCATTCACTTTATATCATTTTTCTTTTGCCTTTACTGAGAATGTCAATGGGTTAACATAGTGTAAAGAGAAAATTAGTGAAATATTCATTGTTGGAAGTTAAGTATTCTAGTTCTCCCCAATACAAATGATGATGAAGGTGATAGTGGTGGTGATGATGATGATGGTGGTGGTGGTGATGATATATGAGGACTACTCAAGATCAGAGTTCTACCCTGACTCTCCAGCTCTCTCTTTCTCTCTCTGTCTCTCTCTCTGTCTCTCACTCTCTCTTCCTTTTGCTCTTTCTCTCTCTCCCTCCCTTCTCCTGTCTCCTTGTCTCTCTAGCTCTCCTTCTGTCTGTCTCTATCATCCATCTCTCTCTCTGTCTCTCTCTGTCTCTCTCTCTGTCTCTCTCTCTTCCTTTTCCTCTTTCTCTCTCCCCCTTCTTTCTCCTGTTTCCTTGTCTCTCTAGCTCTCCTTCTGTCTCTCTGTCTCTATCATCCATCTCTCTCTCTCTCTCTCTCTCTCTCTCTCTCTCTCTCTCTCTCTCTGTTTTACTTTTTACAACAGGATATTTTGTTTAGTCCTGGCTGTCCTGGAACTTGCTCTGTAGACCAGATCTCAACTTGAACTCACAGAGATCTGCCTACCTCTGCTTCAAGAGTGCTGGAATTAAAGGCATGTGCCGCCACCACCTGGTAAACAAAATAAACCAAAATAAAAAAGATTCAGACAAAATAAATGTCTGAGAAGACTAAATGGTAAATGAAGTATTCAGTAAATGTATTTAAAGTGAGATTTAAACAAAAACTGCCTAGAAGGAAAAGATCCAGTAGCATATATACAATTGTTTACAGCAATATGGAAAGAAAACCTTAGACTTCTGAGTAACAGCATACAAGCAATGTAAACTTCAATTTATAGGCAGGATATTTAGCCTCCTCTGTAAGTCTTACAGTTAAGTAGTCAAGGCTGTTGACACTGTTTTACCCTTGCCACTATGACCTTTCTATGCATGGACCTAATGTTAAGATGGATATGTGAAGAGGTCCCTGAGATATCCTAGCCAGTTCCATCAGTTCCATGGTTTATCCTGTCAGTAAGACTCTCTGATAAACACTCAAATCTTTCTAAAAAGACTTTAACTACTGGTCTTATTCAATAAGGTCTTCTATAGTTCCTCTCCTCATCTTTGTAGAACCATTCATGAAATCATAGTATCCTTGTTCCCTTCATTTAAATGAACCATTCCTTATCTCCGAAGAACCACCACTTATTTTTACTTTTAATAAATTCTAATCACAAAATGAAAGTCTTAGCTATTTTCTTTGGGCAAAGATATTTTTGACACCTCCTTATTCCATGTTCAGTGGAGACATTCTACTTCTGAATCAAATGTGTTTTCTTTAGTTGACTACCTGGACAGGATCCTAATAAGACTATATAATGGGAGCAGAAATGACAACAGTAATTATACAGGGCAATGGAAGTCGATTAGAATTTTGTATAACACTACCAACCACAAGAAAATACTCAGTAAGTTATCATTGAGTGTAATGGAGCCTGTGATGAATACATGCTTCTTCTCTCACAACATGTCATTACATATTCAATGTTTATCAAGGCTCAAGAACAAGTGAAGAGTTATTTCTGGCACCTTGAAGTATCAAACTTTCTCCCAAACCCAAGCAGCTTGAGTTCTGAGTCATCCTCTAAGCTTTCAATAGTCTTTGTCAATCATCTTGATTAGACAGGCAGTTTAGGCATCATCACATTCAGAGGCTAATAAGGGCAAGGTATGAAGTGGTCCTTGAGTATTTCTACTCAGGACCAGCTGGAAAGCCCTTTTGCCTCTTCATCTGACTCAGATCTGGCAGTTTGACAAGCCACTTAATAAGTGTGTCAGCTCAATATAACTAAGTACATTGGTGATGCTGTCAGCATCCAGAGACCCAAAAACCATTCTGTATCGTTCTCAGTAGAAGAGAAATTACACTGCAGCAACTTTCCTTCTTTCTGGCAGAATAATACTGACACAGCTAGACCTACAGTTGCCAGACTTCAGATGCCCAATTGGTGTGAAATATGCCTCTCATTCTGGCACAAGTAAGCTGCATCTTTACTATCTACAGGACACACCATCTAGAGAACACCATGTTGCATGATCATATCCTGGGGGTTCTTTAAGGTAGATGAATAGAAGTTATTGCCCACAAATCTGGTCCTAGGCTTACCAACAAACATTTATTGTCCCATTGGTTTAGGGAGCCACATGCTTCTGATGTTTTTCTGGCAATGGAGATAGAAGGGAAGAACATAACTGTTACTAGAACAATTCCTAAACAATGATTATTAGTGTGTTATCATTCATCACAAAAAAATGCAAAAGTGAAACTTAACTTGAGAGTTCAGCCTTAACATACTTTGGAATGTATAAAAACTCTATTTCCTACATAGACTTCAGCTACTTTGTTTCAGTGGCTATTTACTACTTTTGGAAAGTCTCACCGTTAGCTGGAAACAAGCATGCCTCACTCCACACAGAAGTGTTAGCGAGAATTTAACTGTGTCTGAAACTTTCTATTGTAATCATAAATTCTTGAGTTGGATTTATAAACATATTGATAGTACAATAACAGAATAAAAAGCTTCATGTGACCTTCATAAGCCCAGACTTTATACCCCCGTCCACCCTCTGACTGTTCCACATCCTATACCTCCTCTCCACATATCCAAGAGATGTCCTCTTCCCCCAAGCACCATTCCACCAGACCTCCCCACTCCCTGGGGCCTCAGATCACTTGAGGGTTTGGTGAATCTTCTCTCACTGAGGCCAGAACCAGCAGTCCTCTGCTGTATATGTGTCTGAGGCCTCGTATCAGCTGGTGTATGCTGCCTGCATGGTTGGTGTCTTGGTATCTTAGAGATCTTGGAGTCCAGGTCAGTTGAGACTGTTGGGGCCGCCCTCCTTTTCAGCTTCTTCCAACTTTTTCCCAATTCAACCACAGGAGTCCTCAGCTTCTGTCCATTGGTTGGGTCCAGTTATCTGCATCTGACTCTTTCAACTGCTTGTTGGACCTCTCTGAGGGCAGCCATGTTAGGCTCTTGTCTGCAAGCACATCCCAGCATCAATAATAGTGTCAGGGTCCCTTGGCCTCTCCTTGAGCTGGATCCCAGTGTGGGCCTGTCACTTGACCTCTTTCTCTAATGCTCTTCTCCTTTTTTGTCCCTGCAGTTCCTTCAGACAGGAAAAATTCTGGATCAGAGCTTTTGACTGTGGGGTGGCAAACCCATCCATCCACTTGATGTCCTATCCCTCGACTGGAGGTGGACGCTGCAAGTTCCCCCTCCCATTGAGTCCTGAGAGTCTCTCAAATCCCAGTCTCCAGTACATTCTAGAAGGTTCCCCCAGCCTTCTTCCTCCCGAGATTGCCTGTTTCCATTCCTTCTGCTGGCCCTCAGTGCTTCAGTCCTGTTTCCCCCACACACTACCTGATCATGTTGCCCCCTTCTTCCTGTCCCCTCTCTCACTGAGGTCCCTCCCTCCTCTGCCCATTGTGACTGCTTTCTTCTCCCTCCCAAGTGGGACTGAGGCAGCCTTACTTGGGTCTTTCCTCTTGTTAACCTTCTTGAATCCTGTTGGTTGTATCCAGGGTATTCTGTACGTTTTTGGCTAATATCCGCTTATTAGTGAGTACATACCATGCATGTCTTTTGGGTCTGAGTTACCTCATTCAGGATGTTTTCTAATTCTATCCATTTGCCTATAAAACTTAAGATGTCCTCATTCTTAATAGCTGAGTAATATTCCAGTGTGTAAATGAATCCACATTTTCTGTATCTATTCTTCCTTTGTCGGACATCTGGGTTGTTTTCAGCTTCTGACTATCACAAATGAGCCTGCTATGAACATAGTGGAACATGTGCCCCTGTGGCATGGTGGGGCACCTTTTGGGTATATGCCCAAGAGTGGTATAGCTGGGTCTTCAGGTAGATCTAATGCCAGTTTTCTGAGGAACCTCCAGTTTTATTTCCAAAGTGGTTGTAACAGTTTGCAATCCCACCAGCAATGGAGGAGTGTGCCTCTTTCTCCACAGCCTAGCCAGCATGTGATGTCACCTGAGGTTTTGATCTTAGCCATTCTTATTGATGTGAGGTGGAATCACAGGGTCATTTGAATTTTCATTTCCCTGATCACTAAGGACTTTGAACATTTCTCTAAGTGCTTCTCAGAAATTCCAGATTCCTTTGTTGTGAATTCTCTATTTAGGTATATACCCCATTTTTAAAATTGTGTTTGGTTTAGGGAGGTTAGCTTCTTGAGTTCTTTATATGTTTTGTATATTAGCCCTCTATCTGATGTAGGGTTAGTACATATTTTTTCCCAGTGTGTATGTAGGTTGTAGGTTTGTCCTATTGAGTATTTCCTTTGCCTTACAGAAGATTTCCAGTTTTATGAGGTCCCATTTATCCATTCTTGGTCTTAGAGCCTGAGCCATTGAAGTTCTGTTTAGGAAATTTCTGCCTGTGCCAAAGAGTTTGAGGCTCTTTCCCACTCTTTTCTATTAATGTTGAGGTATTTGGTCTACCTGGACTTGAGCTTTGTGCAAGTTGACAAATATGTATCTGTTTTCATTTTTCTACATACAGACTGCCAGTTAGACCAGCACTAGTTATTAAAGATGCTTTCTTTTTCCATTGTATTTTTGGCATCTTCATCAAATATCAAGTGTTTATAAGTATGTGGTTTCATTTCTGGGTTTTAAATTTTTTTTATAGCCCTGGCTGTGCTGGAACTCACTCTGTAGACCAGGCTGGCCTCGAACTCAGAAATCTGCCTGCCTCTGCCTCCCAAGTGCTGGGGTTAAAAGCGTGCACCACCACTGTCTGGCCTGGGTCTTTAATTCTATTCCATTGATCAACCTGTCTATCTCTGAACCAATACCATGCAGTTTTTATCACTATTGCTTTGTAGTATAGGTTGAGATCTGGGATGCTGATTCACACAGAAGTTTTTTATTGTTAAGAATTTTTTTTTCAGCTGGGCAGTGGTGGCGTGCGCCTTTAATCCCAGCACTTGGGAGGCAGAGACAGGCAGATTTCTGAGTTCAAGGACAGCTTGGTCTACAGAGTGAGTTCCAGGACAGCCAGGCCTATACAGGGAAACCATGTTGTGGAAAATAAATAAATAAATAATTGTTTTTTCTATTCTGAGTTTTTTACCTTTCCAGATGAATTTGAAAATTGCTCTTTCTATGTCTTTGAAGAATTGTGTTGGGATTTTGATGGGGTTTGCATTGAATCTGTAGATTGTTTTTGGTAGGATGGCCACTTTTACTATGTAAATTCTACCAGTCTATAGTACAATACAGAATAAAAGGCATCATGTGACCCTCATAAGCCCAAGGTTAATAAGCATTATTACATTCTGTGTTCAAGAAAACTGAATCACTTCACAGCTAGTCAGCTAGCAGGTGTTAATCTTTTATATTACTCTGTGTAAATACCTGCTGCATGATTCAGTTGTAGACAATGGAGAGTAAATTTATCTAACTTGAAAATCCAACCAAACTTTCATGACAATCTGTAACAAGTCTCATGTTTCCATCCTAAAATGTCATATTATAAGACTCAACCTGAACAGTCACTGCTCCTTCAGCTGCTCATCCATCTGAACTAGAGCAGAACACTGAAATGTTAGATGCATACATATTGTGATGGTTTATATATGCTTGACCCTGGGAATGGCATTATTAGAAGGTATGTCTCTATTAGAGTAGGTGTGGTCTTGTTGGCATAGGTATGTCACTGTGGTTGTGGGTTTTAAGACCTTCATTCTAGATGCCTGGAAGCTATTCAGAATAACTCTCAGCTCTTCCTCCACTATGCTGCCATGTAACTACCTTAAATATTGTTCTTCTAAGAGTTAGTCTTAGAGTTGGGGTCTGTTCACAGGAGTAAACCCTATATATATTCATGTATTTTGTATATGTATCCCAGATATGTGCATTAATATACTTATTTATTTGAAGGCAATAATAGTTGTAGGATTGTTATTCAATTTCAAGGCAGTAAATACTTTATTCAATTATCTTCTATTTACTTACTCAACTTTGATATATGATTAAAGAAATTAAATTTATTAGTTAAAAGTTTAAAAGTATATTTTTACCTAATTAGGACCATGGATTTACTTTATGACAGAATCCTTTTATATGTTCTGTAAAATCTTTCCAGTTTTCGTTGACTTTTGCATGTTACTGAAAGACTTAAGTGTAAAAGTTATTCTATAAAGATAGAGAGTACATGGGTGTCTAGCCCTAGGCTGAAATAGCCAAGAATAAATGATATCCCTCCTAAAACTGCTTACTGTCTTCTTAGCCAAGGCATGGCCTTTTGCTATAAGTAAATGTGTTTAATAACCCAGATACAAAAATTGGAAAAATATGTAATTGTTGTTTTAATTATGCCTTTCTTCTTAAGCATAATCAACTAGGATTCAGAATATGTGTACTACTTAAACAATTGTTTCACAGCCAAAAAATGAAATCTTATAAAGATTTTAATACTGTTTTTATAATAAGGTCTGTAGTTGGATATTAGGTAAACATGACTCCTTTTTTTTTAAGTCCTATGATTACTTTAGAAATTTAAATTTTTGGCTACAATTCTGTCCATCTCCTGTTTTCTGATTCTTCTTATTTGTTTTAGAAAAGTCGATTCAAGTTGGCTATGACAAAACACAATAATTAGATCAGACATGTTTCTTCTTAAACTGCAGCAACAGTAAATATATTGGGATTCCATCTTACCTTCTCTCACTGTAGTTTCTAATTCTCATTGTCTTTACATGCCAGACATTGAGAAAATTAAAGGACTACTTTTTATCAAGTTTATCTGTTCCCTCAAATCCCATTGAGCAACTTTGGTGGAAGGACAACTTCAGTGATTCTTAAGATGTAATAAAGACACATGTTCCACTATGTTCATAGCAGCCATATTTATAATAACCAGAAGCTGGAAACAACCCAGATGTCCATCCACAGAGGAATGGATACAGAAAATGTGGTACATTTACACAATGCAATACTACTCAGCTATTAAAAACAATGACGTCATGAAATTCGCAGATAAATGGATGGATCTTGAAAATATCATCCTGAGTGAGGCAACACAGTCACAAAAGAATGAACCTGGTATGTACTCACTGTTAAGTGGTTATTAGCCCAAGAGTTCGAAATACCCAAGAGTCACTTCACAGCAACAGTAGGGCGGAGTGGGAGGTCCCAGATGGAAGACTTGGAGAAGGGACTGAAGGAGCTGAGGGAGTTTGCATCCCCAGAAAGGCAGCAACAGTGGCAACTGGCCTGAACCCCTGATACTCCTGGAGACTAATCCACCAACCAAAGAATACACATGGAGTGACCCATGGTGCTGGCCATGTGGCAGAGGAGTGTCTTGTTAGACATCAGGGGGAGGAGAGGCCCTTGGGCCTGAGAGTGTGATATCTCCCCAGTATAGGAGAATGCCAAGGAGGGAAGACGAGAGTAGGTGGGTGGGTGGGTGGGAGAATACCCCCATAGTGGCAGGGATTGGGGGCAGGAAATGGGGAGATTCCAAAGGGGAGATCTGGAAAGGGGGAAACATTTGAAATGTAAATAAATTAGAAAAAATAAAAAATAAATAAAAATTTAAAAAAAAATAAAGAAAGAACAATAATTTGAGGAGAGCTTCAGGAATGCAAATCCTGTGGTAGTCTGGCCAAGCATATGCTAGGCCCACTGCATCTCCTCTTGTCCAGCTTATAGGAGACAATAAATATTTTTAAATGAAAAAAAAATCATTCCAGATGTTGAAGTGATAATGTCTTAGCTTTATAGAACCAAATACATCAACTTATACTCATCTAAATATTACAAAAAAATGAAAAGACAAAACATCTGCATATATGTTATTTATGGTGTTCAATAATTTTCTCTGTAAATAATTTAACAAAAGATAATAAATAACTTTTTAAAATATATTTTCTTTTTACCTGATTGTTAAGCAAACCTTAAAACTACATGCAACTATGCACTTTGGTGGAGATAATTTTAGATTTGGTGGAGATAATTTTGAAGACTTGGTAATAATTCAATAAAAGAATTGATATTTCATGTAATATTTGTACTATTTACTTTGGAATAATCTGAATAAATAGCAGGCCAATATTTTATACATTTTATCAAATGTGCTTGTCAACTTAGTAACATATTACGAACGAGAATGTACAGCATCACAAGTAGTCCCAAACTTTATCTGTCTTTACTTTGTCATGGAGCTCAAAGGCTTAAACAATTCATAAAACCTAGAAGTATCCAAGGAATATAACTCTGGTCTGGTATTAATTTTAACCTGTAATCAAATGAAGCTGTTATAACCCACACAAATAAAGTAAACTTCAAATAGATGTACAAACATTTATAAAGTTGAAAATAATTACATATCCCATATATATGTTTCTAATACAAATAGAATATAAATAGGCTAATATAATTAAGTAAAATGCTAAGAAACTCATTAGTCAGTAGTTGCTCTAAATGCAAGAATTTTGATATTAATTAGAATGTAAAAAATCTTAGCTAATGGATGTAGGAAGATGCTCTGATCCCCCCACTTCATATTACTTTGGTCTAGTCAATGATCCTTTATATTTCCTCATTTATATACTGTATTTATTTATAGTTCATTTGGAGATTTAATTACAATATTTATTGCTGCCATTTTCTCCCTCCATGTTCTCCCATATGTCCCTCCATACCATCCTGCAAAATCAGGACCTCGTTTTTCACTAATTGTCATTACATATATATACATATACTTCATATACATTTACAAATACATGCTTAAATATTACCTGATCAGTTTATGTAATATTTCTTATATGAATGTTTTTTTCAGGATTGATTGTTTAGTATTGGATAACCTAACGGTGTGTTCTTTTCTGAAGAAAACAACTTCTCTTGCTCCCAGATTTCCTCAGTGGCCGACAGACAACTTTTTGAAGAATTAAGGCCTCATGGACTTGCCTTGTATTGTGTGGAATGTCCATTGGTGTTGGTTGTGTTCAATCATGAGATTGAGTGTTCACGCTGGGTAGATTATGTGATGGTAACTTCTGATAACAGGAGGCAGAATCTAAAGGAAACTCTGGCTCTTAAAATCTCTTATATCCTCCCTTCTGTGGATGTTTCCCAAGCCTCAGAATGCAAGAGTGGTTTCTAAATGTTTCCAAGGGAACTGGGATCCAAAACTCTCCATTTTCTTTGATTGTGTTTTTATGTAATGGTCTTGGTCTTAAAAAAAATCCTGGATAAAGAGTAAAGAGTAAACTTACCTGTGGAAATAAATTTGTCATAGTTTTACATTCCTGGAAAGATGACCTTGTTACCTTACCTACAAACTCCAAACTGCCACATAAATAATTAAATTTAAGTCACAATGAATACAAGGATCATATAATAAATAAAATTCAAATTATTAATATAACTGAAAAAGAAATCAAGTTACCTAAGTACGCAGCATGAATGCATTGATAGATGGAGCATACTTATGTATAAAAAAATGTGAATGGCTAACTAAATGCTTTGTTCAACCACGAATTCCAAACATTTTTTGCTTTCAACTTGATTTACTTCCCCATATGTGCATATAAATTATCCCTTTCATTTTAATTATTCATGTCCCAGGGTGCTGTATGTATAGAATTTCTTGTGTGCAAAGTAGCAAAAAATTATAATTCTTATTTCCACTGTAATAGTATATAATTTACTTTATTATTTTTGGCAATTTAATCACAGTCAACAGTTGCTTTGTTCAACTTTTCAAATTTAAATGTCATATATATTTATATATATATCTCACAATAAATCTGCTGTGAAAAAATAGTTATATTTCTAAGCTATAGTACCAAATAATTAATGATGATTTTTGTAGTTCATCACTCCAATCCCAGAATTTGGAAAGAAGGTAGCAGAGAGTTCAAGGTCATATTGAGGCATATATGACTTTCTAGGTCACTTTCATATATATGACATATATATGATTCAAAACATGAAATAGACACAGAAATAAAGACATGAATATGGAAAATTACCTGATTTAAGTCTGACTTTTAAGGTGAAATTTATATGCCCTTGGGTATGGAATTAACAGTATGTCATCTTCTCTATGAGACATTATTTAGATGCAGAATGAGATAATTACATGGATTTTTCTTAAGTTATTTTCATTTTCATTTTTCCATTCTATCTGAAATCTGCTTAAAAAGTATCTGCCAAAAATTTTATCATCAAAGCTATGCTTGCTGTTTTTTTATATCACTACTTTGTTTATCCCTATCTATAATTCATAATCTACATATATATATAAAAAGACAGAACAAAGCAAAAATAATGGTAATACAATATCAAAGATCCCTCAAAGCCTGGTATTGAAGCATAGTGTGTTTTGCTTCTTGTGATTCCATTGTCAGCAAGCACTTATTGTCAAACCTTCCTTAGTCATTTTTTAAAATCTAAAATATTACATTTATTTTAATTTAGTAGGTGAAAATTCAAGATATGATCTCCATTCATCTTGACCATAAATGGTGTTATCAATAAGAATTAATGTTATGCACTTGAGACACTAAGGCACATGATTACCACTAACCTCATTGTTTTGTTGTTGTCTTGTACTGTTTGTTCAAGTGTATGCTCTATTATTAATTGAACCTGGTCAATCTTGCAATCCAACCACATGCAATGCTGTGAAACTCCATAGGAACATTTGAGACAAATTAAAAAATAACATTTTGAAAAAAATATGTGGTACAGAATTTTTTTCAAAAAGTCTATAAATAAATATTTCAATGTTATTGCAATGAATGTTCAGTTTTGAATGAAGTGTTGAAGTATCATGTAATAGGGGAAAAGCTGAAATAGGGGAAAAGCCAAATATACAATTGAATTGGGTCCTTCAAGATCTGTTCTATATGTTCATTCATAGATTCAATATTTTACACAGAAAACAGTTTAGTAAAAGAAAAAAGAAACCAATGTTCATGTCAGAAAATGACAATAAAATGCTGAATTTCTGTGCTAGGGACTGTGTACATATATATGAAAATTTGAAAATTAGTGAAGAGCTACAGAAATATATGTTTATAAAAATATGAAATCCATTGCTAATGTCTTTTGAAATACACTTAAAATTAATAATACACAAACTTGCTCAGAAATAAAATAGTAAGAAATTTGTTATGTTGTGGTATGTTTGTAGATCAATGATTATATAATGTTTTATTAAGTTAGATTATATTTTATAATTCAGTTTTTAAATGAAAAGACAGGAGAATAATGTTTTTATTTCAGATTACGAATAGCAATATTGACCATTACATACAAAGGGTAAGAGGCTTCAGTACTCCACTCTCACCAATCAACATAATCCAGACAAACCATAAGCAGATACTATAATTAACTGATATTATAAATAAAAAGAACTAAAAAATATTTATAGAACATCTCAACCAAATACAAAATAATATATTTTGTTCTCAGCATCTCATGGAACTTTCACCAAAATTAACCACATGCTCAAGCCAAAGCTATTCTCAACAGATACAAGAAACTTGAAATAATGCCCTGTATCCTAGCTGAACAACACAAACTAAAGCATAGCAACAACAGAAATGACAGAAATATTATAAACTATTGGGAACTGAAAAACTTACTACTGGATGAATGAATAGGTCAAAAATGAAACTGAAAGATTTCTACAATATAATTAACATGAACATACAACATAGCAAGATTTATGGAAAACAAGGAATATTTAAAAGGACTGATTAACCTCATGAAAAGATCTGAAACAAAAAGAATAAATCATATGACATAGAGATAGAGGGCATGAAACAAACTTGGGGCTAAAGTCAACAAAATAATAACTAAAAAATAAAATAAAATGAATCAATAAAACAGAGACTGGACTGAAATAGTCAATAAGATTGATAAAGATAAACCTGTATAACTAATTAAAAGGCAAAAAAAATCCAAATTAACAAATTACAAATGAATAAAATACTACTCAGCTATTAAAAACAATGACTTCATGAAATTCTCAGGCAAATGGATGGAACTTGAAAATATAATCCTGAGTGAGGTAACCTAGTCATAAAAGAGCATACATGGTAAGCACTCACTGATAAATGGATATTAGCCCAGATGCTCGTATTACCCAAGATAAAATTTGCCGATCATATGAAGAAGGAAGCCCGAAGTGTGGATGCTTCCATGCTTCTGCTTCTTCTTCTTTCTTCTTTTTCTTTCTTCTTCTTTCTTCTTCTTCTTCTTCTTCTTCTTCTTCTTCTTCTTCTTCTTCTT
>JADRCH010007930.1:4539655-4589637 GCA_019843965.1 Rhynchomys soricoides
TTCTTCTTCTTCTTCTTCTTCTTCTTCTTCTTCTTCTTCTTCTTCTTCTTCTCCTCCTCCTCCTCCTCCTCCTCCTCCTCCTCCTCCTTCTCCTTCTCCTCTTCCTCCTCCTCCTCCTCCTCCTCCTCCTCCTCCTCCTCCTTATTCTTCCTACATTTTACTTTTTTGATATTTAATTTACATTTTAAATATTTCCCCCTTTATAGGTCTTCCCTTTGGAAACCCCCTATCCTATTTCTCCATCCCCCTGCCTTTATGAGGGTATTCCCCCACCTACCCATCAACTCCCATCTTCTCTCTCTGGAATTCCCCTATACTGGGGCATCTAACACCCTCAGGCCAAAGGTCCTCTCCTCCCACTGGTGGCCAACAAGGCCTTCCTCTGCCACATATGTGGCTAGCACCATGGGAACCTCCATGTGTATTCTTTGCTTGGTGGTCCAGTCTCCAGGAGCACTGGGTGTCTGGCCAGTTGACACTGTTGCTTCCTCCATGGGACTGCAAACTTCCTCAGTTCCAAGGAGCTTCAGTGCTTCTTAGAAGGGGTAACAAGATACTCACAGGAGGAAATATGGAGACAAAGTGTGGAGCAGAGACTAAAGGAAAGAACATCCATAGACTGCTCCACCTGGCAATCCTTGGAACCATGTCATATACAGTCACCAAACCTGGGCTCTATTGTGGATGCCTGGAAGTGCTTGGTGATTAGAGCCTGATATGGCTGTCTCCTAAGAGGCTCTGCCAGAGCCTGACAAATATAGAGATGGAGGCTTTCAGCCCACCATTGGACTGAGCTCCAGGTTCCCGATAGAGAAGTTGGAGAAGGGACAGAAGGAGCTGAGGGGTTTTGCGAGCAACCCTGTCAACTGGCCAGTACCTTGGGGCTCCTGGGGGGACTGGACCACAAACCAAAGAGTACACATGGAGGGACCCATGGCTCTGGCCGCATATGTGCCATGATGTTGGACATCAGTGGGAGGAGCAGCCCTTGGTCCTGTGGGTGTTCGATACCCCAGTGTAGGGAAATGCTTGGGTAAAAGGAAGAGTGGATGGGTGGGTGGGGTAGCACCCTCATAGAGTCAGGGGGAAGGGAGATGGGATTGGGGGTTCTGAAGGGGAGACCTGGAAAAGGGATAACATTTGAAATGTAAATAAAGAAAATATTCAATAAAAGAAAAATAATAAATAAAAGAAATCTTTTGAAATCTTAAAAAAATAAAGAAAAAGAAATTAAATGGGGGAATAATACTGACGGCAAAGAAATCTATGGAATCATGATATACTTTAAAAACGTGTACTCCATTAGATTATATAATATAAAAGATATATAATTTTAAAGACATACTACATACCAAAGTCAAATCTAGATTATATTACCAATTTAAACATGCCTATAATTTTTAATGAATTTGAAGTCATATTTAAAAATTTCCCAACCAAAAAACAAACAAGAACCAAAAACCTCTATGCCATATGTTTTTCCCTCAAAATTCATCCTATCTTTCAAATAAGAATTAATGTCATTACTCACCAAATTATTCCACAAAGTAGAAGTAAGAAATACTGATCAATACCTTTAATGTGGCCATACTTACCTTATATCCAATCCACAAGAAAACTTTTTTTTTCATGAACCAATCTTTGTTATTCAGATTACTGACAGGAGTATGGGTGATGAGAGTAGAAATAGCTCAAAAACAGCGTTATTAGCAAAAGCCTAACCCACAATAGATGACATAGGGCTCATTGCACAGCCTGTAGACAGTTCAACAATATGGAGGGTGTCCTTTCTAGGTCACTCTGTTGAATTTATCCTTTTTCAGTCATCTTGATTTGTTTTGGCGTCTTTCAGGCAATTAGGATGATCTGCCTCTTCCAGAAAACTCACCTGGTCTAATAGTGTCTCTCAATCCTTTTTGTGTAGACATGGAGAGAGAAGAATGTAATGAATTTGTTCAGTTTTAGGGACATCCTGAACTTTTGGACTGTTGACTTCCGGAGCTTAATGAAATTCACCTCCTTTTAGAACACTAAGTCTTAATGTATTTCCCTCTAAGACACAATGTTTTTGTTGGGAGAAAGATGAGTTACAACACTCAGCAAGTGCATAATACCACATTAAAAACTTAACAAAGAAAGGATAATTTCACTTATGAAAAAAATTCTCAATAAAATACTGGCAAATCAAATTTTATAAAAATTTATAAAAATGCTCATTTACCATATGAAGTAGCCTTTCACTCCACAGATGGAGTTATCATTCTACATATGCAAGCTGAAAATTTTAACCAGTTCCATAAACAAACTTTTAAGTCAGTGTGGCCGTTCCATAAACACATCTACCTTAAGATCTAGCTATAAGATTCTTGGCTGTGTACTCTAAGAGTGCTTCATCCTACTACAAAGACACTTGCTTAACCACATTCAGTTTTGCTCTATTAATAATAGCTCAAAACTGGAAACAACTTAAATGTCCCTCAATAGAAGGAAGAATAAAGAAACTATTGCATTTACAAAATGGAATAATGCTCAACAGCAAAAATAAATAGATAAATTATAAACAGATAGATGATAGATAGTTAATAGACAGATTAATGAGAAAAAGAGAGAGAGAGAAAGAGAGAGAGAGAGAGAATGGTGTCATGTAACTTGCCATAAATTAATGAAACAAAACACAAAAATAAAACAGTCTTGGATGAAGTAACACAAAGCCATAAAAATGAGTATTATATGTATTTGCTTATATGTGGATATTAGCTGTGAAGTCAATGATAACCAAGCTATAATCCATAGAATCAAAAAGTTAGGTATACAATAAGGGACTTGGCCAGGTGCAAATAGATCTCCCGAGGAGGAAAGGTGTAGCTTTCGTTATTTTCAAAGCCTACTTTTACTGATGGTTCTTAAAGACTTTAACCTCTCATTTAAGCCATTACCCAACAGAGTTATAAGAAAGAATATGGGTGAAGTGGACCAGTTTTCAAATGATTCTTTGGAGCAAATCCCATCTGTGTTGTAAGGACATCAGCACTGCAGTTCACAGGTTAGCAATGGCAGCTTGATCCCAATACAAATACTTCATGGATATACCAGCAGTCCAGTTCAATAGTGTTGGAATAGAATCAGTGGTGGCACAATCTAGCACGAAGAGCTAGGTCTCAACCAAAATGGCACAATACATGAGTCAGCAGGAAAGACCAGGCAAAAAAGAAAAGTTCTTAGTTGAGCCCCTTTCATCTAAGCAAAAATCAGGGAAGACACTAAGACACAAAGACAAGAGACCAGCAAGCATTGCACAGCTAGCTCTATAAGCAAGCACCTCTCACACAGTCAGTTGAGTCCTACTTATACCCCCTCCAAACATCATGTGTTCTCCAGGGGTCTTACCTGACCAGGGATCTTGCCACCATGTATGCTTCTGTCTCAGTTAACATCAATATGCTAATCATCCCAAGTCAACAGAAGCAGCAAGAAGCCACCAGCACACCTTCAGAAGTTTGTTGGTGTGTTTATCTCTATGGATTCCCAACAAATGGAGTTCAACTACCCAATGTAAGGCAGACCAATACATTAGTGTAGTTAGCTAGCAATATTTCATCAGGTGTCCCTTCACATGCTTGCTTCAGCCAAACATCTTTTTACCTGTGTCTGCTTCAGTGAAACATTACTTTGCAAGTCTGCCTTAGCAAAACATCCTTTTACCTGTGTCTTTTTCAAGAAAACACTGCACACATGTTTACCCCAGGAAAAGACCATCAAACACAACTGACTTTCCAATGAACCCTTAAGTTTCCTCTTCAGAAAGAGAAATAAAATAGTTTTGCATGGATGGCGAAGGAGACTTGAATGGCTAGATCAGGGAAAAAAGGTGGGAAATTGTGATACATATACATACACAGACACACACACACAGAGAGACACACAGATACACACACACACACACACACACACACATATGACAGATATTTAAATAAAATACCAAATAATGGGGAATAGAGTATCAGCTGGATATTTCTTGTCACAAACAAATCTTCCAGTACTTGGATTAGGTTATATCTAATTTAGTTGTTAGACAAAGGGATCCCATGGGAATCCCAAACGACACAGGCTCTTGCAAAGACTAGCCAAGGCTCCATTCCATAAACTGACAGCAAGGTCCAATTGCTGAAGAAAGCACACAAACACAACTCTCTGTGGATAGAGAAATCTAGCCTTTATAAAGCTCTCACCCTTACATCCTTGCATCTTTAGCATAGGAATATACTCTGTAAGCCCAAACAAAAACATGAGCATGAACCCAGCCATGAATCTTTTAATCTACAATGCTGTACTACCTGCAAGATGTGCTAGAACAATGGTAGAACAAAGCTTGAGGTAGGAAATAAACAATACCTGATCTGAGGGAAGGTCCATTTCGTGAGATTAAACCATTACCCAACACTGCTTGGGTGACCAAAAACTAAGGATAGATATCACAGGAAACTAAGTTAAAAGCAAATAATATTGTAAAAAACAAAAACAAATAAACAATATGAAAAGCAATGGTAGTCTTCCTATCAATGAATGGGTCTCACTCTAGACTTGCATACCACTGATACTACCTGGAAGGCCAGGACCCAGAGGCTGGATGGCACAGAGACCTTAAATAAAAAATGACTCATATTGATATTGAATGACTCATATTGATGATATACTCATAGATTGGTGCCTAGCCCAGTGATTTCATAGAGGCATCACCCAGCAACTGAAGGAAACACATGAAGAAACCCATAGCCAAATATTAGGCATAGCTTCAGGTATCCTTTGGAAGATGGGATTAAGGATTTTAAGAGGGTTGGGGGTCAAGGACACCACAAGAAAACCCACAGAGTCAACCAACCTGGGCTTATAGGAGCTCACAAAGACCGAAGCAATAATCAGGGAGCCTGCATAAGACTGACCCAAGCCTTCTGCTTATGTTACAATTGTAGAGCTTGGTCTGATGAGACTACTATCCATGGGAGCAGGAGCTCTGTCTTATGCTTTTGCCTGCTTTTGGGAACCTCTCCTCCTATTGGGCTATCTTGTCCAGCCTCAATATAACAATATGACAGAAGGTTCCTAGTCTTATTGCAACATGATATCCAAAGTCTATTTGATTTTCTGCAGGAGACCTACCCTTCTTTGAAGAGGAAGAGTTGAGCAGAAGGGCAGAGAGGAGTTTGGGGAGAGGGACTCAGAAGAGAGGGGGGAAGGAGGGGCAACTTAGGTGAGGGTGTTAAAAGAAAGAAACAGCAATGAAAGAAACAAAAATGAAAAAACAAAAAAGAAAGGAAGAATGAAAGAGGGAAACACAGAAAGAAAATGTACTTATTTTTTTAAACCAAAAGTAAATTTTCATGTTGTAATGTGCTCTTTAAAACTAGTACTTGAAGTCCTACCCAGAGCAATTAGAAAACACAAGAAGGTCAAAGGGCTACAAAAGGAAAGGAAGAAGTCAAAATATCACTATTTGTAGATGATATGGTAGTATCATATTTATCATATCAGTATTTAAGTGACCCCAAAAATTCCACATAATAAACATCTCCAGCAAGGTGGCTGGATATAAAATTAACTCAAACAAATTGTTAGCTTTCCTCTATTCAAAGACTAAACAAGCTGAGAAAGAAATTAGGGAAACAACTCCTTTCACAATATTCACAAATAATATAAAATAGCTTGGTGTGACTCTAACCAAGCAAGTGAGAGATCTGTATGACAAGAACTTCAAGTCTCTCAAGAAAGAAGTCGAACAAAATCTCAGAATATGGAAATTTCTCCCATGCTCATGGATTGGCAGGATTAATATAGTAAAAATGGCTATCTTGCAGAAAGCAATCTACAGATCCAATGGAGTCCCCTTCAAAATTACAACCCCATTCTTCATAAAGTTAGAAAGAGCAATTTGCAAATTCATTTGGAACAACAGAAAGCCCAGGATAGCAAAAACTATCCTCAAATATAAAAGAACATCTGGATGAGTCACCATCCCTGACATCAAGTGTATTACAGAGCAATAATAATAAAAACTTCATGATATTGATACAGAGTCAAGCAGATAGATCAAAGGAACAGAACTGAAGACCTAGAAATGAAACATATACCTATGGTAACTTTATCTTTGACAATGAAGCTAAAACCATCCAATGGAAAAAAGCATTTTCAACAAATAGTGCTGATTGAACTGGAGGTCAGAATGCAGAAGAATGCAAATCTATCCATTCTTAACTCCTTGTACAAATCTAACGACCAAGCGGATCAAGGACCTCCACATAAAACCAGATTCACCAAAACTAACACAAGAAAAAGTGGGGAAGAGCCTCGAACACATGGGCAAAGGGGAAAATTTCCTGAACCGACCACCAATGGCTTATGACTAAGATCAACAATAGACAAATAGCAACTCATAAAATTGCAAAGCTTCTGTAAGACAAAGGACACTGTCAGTAGGACAAAATGACAACCAAAGATCTTTACCAACTGTACATCTGATAGAGGGCTAATATCCAATATATACAAAGAAATAGAGAAGATAGACTCCAGAGAAACAAATAACCTATTAAAAATGTGGTACAGAGCTAAAAAAGGAATTCTCAACTGAGGATTACTGAATGGCTGAGATGCACCTAGAGAAATGTTCAACATACTTAGTCATCAGGGAAATGCAAATCAAAACAACCCTGAGATTCCACCTCACACCAGTCAGAATGGCTAAGATCAAAAACTCAGGTGATAGCAGATGCTGACGAGGATGTGGAGAAAGAGGAACACTCCTTTATTGCTGGTGGGATTACAAGCTGGTACAACCACTGTGGAAATCAATTTGTAGGCTCCTCAGGAAATTGGACGTAGTACTAATCTGAGGACCCAGATATACCATTCCTGGGCATATACTCAAAATATGCTCCAACATGTAATAAAGACACATGTTCCACTATGTTCATAGCAGCCATATTTATAAAAGCCAGAAGCTGGAAAGAACCCAAATGTCCCTCAACAGAGGAATGAAGACAGAAAATGTGGTACATTTATGCAGTGGAGTACTACTCAGCTATTAAAAACAATGACTTCATGAAATTCTTACGCAAATACATGGAATTAGAAAATATCATATTGAGTGAGGTAATCCATTCACAAAAGAATACACATGATATGCATTCACTGATAAGTGGATATTAGTCCAAAACCTTGGAATACCCAAGATATAATTCACAGACCACAAGAAGGAAGGCCAAATGTGGATGTTCCAGTCCTTAGAAGGGGGAACAAAATAATCAAGGGAGAAAAAATGGAGACAAAGTGTGGAGCAGAGACTGATGGAAAGGCCATGCAGAGACTGCCCCACCTGGAGATCCATCTCATATACAGACACCAAACCCAGACACTATTGCAGATGCCAAGAAGTGCTTGTTGACAGGAGTTTGATATAGCTGTCCCTTCAGAGGATCCACCAGAGTCTGACAAATACAGAGGTGGATGCTCACAGCCAACCATTGGACTGATCATGGGGTCCATAGTAGAGGAGTTAGAGAAAGGACTGAAGGAGCTGAAGGGGTTTTCAAACCCATTGGAAAGAAGAACAACAATATCAACCAACCAGACCCCCCTGAGCTCCCAGGGACTAAATTACCACCATAGAGTACACATGGAAGGACCCATGACTCCAGCTGCATATGTAGCAGAGCATGGTGTTGTTAGACTTCAGTGGTAGGAGAATCCTTTGGTCTTGTGAAGGCTAGATTCCCTACTGTAGGAGAATGCCAGGACAGGAAGGCCAAAGTAGGTGGATGGGAGGGGGAGTACCCTTATAGAATGAGGGAGAGGGAGGATGGGATAGGGGGATTCATGAGAAAGCAGGTAACATTTGGAATGTAAGTAAATACAATATCCAGGAAAAATAAATAAACAAGAAAAATAAAATAAATTAAAATCCTAAGAATCTAGGTATAATTAATGTACTTATTTATTATACATGTCTTAGAATTAACTTTATTCACATGTCTCACAGAAAAGAGAGAGAGAAGCAATAACTTGACTCTTAATGGCATTCTATTCTAAGATTTTATTGGTGCTTTACTCAGTTATTCTCAGAAAAGTGTTTTCCTGCAGCAGATGGGAACAAATACAGAGATCCAAAGGCAAGTATTATGCAATGAGTGAGATATCTTGAAACCCTCAAATCTAAACTGCATGTCTACATCAGGTCTCTCCTTTTATGGCTCAGGGACCTGTCCATAAGAGGGGTAAAAAAAAAAAAAAAAAGTAAGTGCCAGAGAAGACTGAGAAGTCAAGATACAAGATCCTCTAATTGAACAGGGTTGATGCACATATGAATTCACAGGAACTGAGGAAGCATGCACAGGCCTTTCCAGGGATTCCCATCACTTGAGTTCTTAGAGCTGAAAAACAGTACTAAAAATAGTAATAGGCACATAAGTACTTAGTACTTGCAAAGTAAAATTTAGTTTGCTCTAAGGGAGTTTCACTGTAGAAGCCTTGAGAACAGGTTGTACGTCCAACAGAAGATGGCCAACAGAAAATGAACTCAACCTCATCCTTGGGGGTTCTTGTCTTTCAATGTCATGTCAGGGCTTGTATATTTTTAAAGGAAATTTACCTGGTTATTTTTTTTTCTTCTCTCCTTTGCCCTACTAGTTTTTGCATATGTATTATGGCTTTCTGTTTAGTTTTTTTGCTATATTCCTAAGTGTAAACATCATCAAAACTCTGGCGGTTCTGTTTATTTTCTACAATTCATATATGTTAGTTTTAGTTATGTTATGATTTTCTATTATATTACATCATCCATCAAAGAAGTCTTTTTTTTGGTGAAGGTGGAACAGATTGGGAGGGAAAGTTTACATTAGGGAGGAACTGCGCAAAGTAGATGCAGGAGGAACTATAATTAGGATAAATTATTTGAGAAAAAAACTATTTTTAGTAAAAGCAATAAAAATATTTGAAAAAATATTCAAAACTTGAAGAAAGCATGATCATACTCAATATGGTAAAACTGAAAGTTGAGGTTTTTTTCAGGCAAGCTTTTATTTTACTACTCTTAAAAATTAGTACAAATGATATTTTTAAAAAACATGGAAAATCATTCATACTTAAAAATAATGGCATTAATCAGAGAGACTAATTTAAAGTAGTCCAAAATTGATGGTTGGGGAGAAGGCTACACTGTTAGGAAACCATGAAACCATTCCACAGACTCTCTGCTCGTACTTCAGGCAGCAACATCTTCTTCTACTTCCATCTCCAGGGTGAATCTTGTGCCTCTTATGACCTCTGCAGCCACCTGTAAACACAAGATCACACACACAGAAACATAAGTAAAAGTAAAATTTAAAACGTAATATAAACTATTCCAGCCCACAAACTCCAGGGGAAATCCCCTGTTCACCCAAAAGTCAAACTGACTCCTAGAACTCCAGGTATGTCGCCTTCCTGGGAAGCACCCCCAGTCAGTGCCAGTTCAAACTTCCCCAATCAGCTACTCTGCTTTTCACCATGCCCAAACCCATAACACGATTGGAAGTCCCCAAGTCTACCAAAGGCCTGTCAATCACCAGAACAATAGGTAAGTCCCTTGCCCCTGAGCAGTTCTTACTCTCTGAGTGCCTGTCCACCCTACCACCAAACCCCTTTCCCTCTTTGCCATTGTGTTCTAGGCCCCAACTAAATGAGAAACCTCTGCTTGGCCAGGCTACTCTAACCCCCTAAACTCCAGGTAGACTTCACAGTTATCTGGACCCCCTCTTACTCTTTCAGGTCTGACCACCCTAAAAACAATGTCCTGTCCCTCCTTATCATACCCCAAACCCAAACTCTTAGGCAGAGGTTCCTCCAACCACAACAAATAAGAAGACTAGAGAAGAAAAAGAAACCAAAAAACAAAATACCTGTCCAACAAAGACAAAATCAGAAATTGGCACTTAGACCTATAATTATTCCAAACCCAGATGCCTAGACACTAGAGTAAGAGACAGTCAATGAAAACAAAGGCACTAGGTCACCACCAGGGCCTAGCTACACTACAACAGCAAGCCCTGAACATTCCAACACAGCTGAAGCACAAGGAAAAGACCTTAAAGCCAACTGTATGAAGATTGTAGAGATCCTTGAAAAGGAAATGAATAAATAAGTCACTTAAGGAATTTAAGGAAAAAATAAAAACAAAAAATCTGGGCAAGTGAATTTATCCCTTAAAGAAATCCAGGAGAGCTAAGGGGGGGGGGGGGAGATAGGGAGGACAACTGAAGGAAATAAGTAAACATTGCAATTTCTTAAAATGGGAAAAGAGACAATAAAGAAAACACAAACTGCAGAATTTCTGGTAATGAAAAATCAAGATTTGGTCATTTGAGAAAATCAATAAGATAGACAAACCCTTATCCAAACTAATTAAAAAATGGAGAGGGAGTATCTAGATTAAAAGAAACAGAAATACATAAAGAAGACAAAGCAAAAGACACTATGGAGATCCTGTTATAGTTTTGTGTGTTTGCACTCCACAAAACTGGAAATTCTAAAAGGAATGAGTAATTTTCTTGATAGATACCACTAACAAATGTTAAAGACTAAATAAAATACTTAAATGAGCCTTTAACCGCTAAAGAAATAGAATCAGTAATTAAACGACTCCCTACCCAAAAAGTAAAATAAAATAAATAAAACCCCAGGGCTAGAGAAGTTGAGTACAGATTTTTCCAAACTTTCAAAGAAGAGTTAACACCAAACTTTGCAAATTACTTGAGAAAATAATAACACTGCCAAATAAATTTTATGAGGCCAGTCACTCTGATACCTAAACCACACAAAGATTCAATAAAGAAAAAGTATTTCAAACCAATTTCCCTTTTGAACATAGATAAAATAATACTCTACTCTACAAAATATCGAAGAGGTTATCCACCATGATATCTCACCATTCATCTGAGAGATGAGGGTATGATTCCATATGAAAACCAGTCAATGTAATCCATCATATAAACAAACTGAAAGAAAAACAAAAACAAAAACAAAACAAAAGGGGACATGACCATCAACCTATAACCAAAATCAAATTAAATAGGAATAAAATCAAAGCAATTCTACCAAAGCAACACACAAGTCAAGGCTGTCCATTTTCTCTGTACCTATTGTGTATACTAATTGAAGTTCTAGCTGGAGGAAAGAGATTGTTGTAGGAAATTAAGAAGATTCAAATATGAAAGGAAAAAATAAATGTTTTGTTATTTCCAGATAATACGATTCTACATATATGCTACCCCCAAAATGCTGACACTGAACTCCTACATCTGAAAATCCCTTTCAGTGAAATGGCTGGATTCAAGATATATATATTTATATATCAGTAGGCCTCCTATATGTAAATGACAAAAAGACTGATAAAAAAGTCAGACAAACAACACCCTTCACAATAGCCACAATCAATATAAAATATCATGGTGTAACCCTAACCAAGCAAGGGAAAGACTTGTATGACAAGAACTTTAAGTTGTTTAAGAGAAGAATTGGAAAAGATATCAGAAGATAGAAATATCTACCATGCTCATAAATTGGTAGAATTATCATAATAAAATGGCGGCCCTACTAAAAGCAATCTACAGCTTCAAAGCAATTCCTATCAAAATTCTAACACAATTCAATTTCATATGAAAACACAAAAATTCTCAGGTTAGTTTAAAAAGTGCTGAACAATAAACAAACTGATGGAGCTATCACCAACCCTGATTTCAGGCTGTTCTATAGAGCTATAGCTAATACCACATGCTATTGGCATAAAAATATAAGGCTGATCAATGGAATCTAATGACCCAGACATAAATCCACACCCATATAGACACCTGATTTTTAATAAACAATCCAGAAATATGCAATGGAAATAAAAGAAAGCATCTTCAACAAATGGTGCAGGTCTAACTGCATGGATGTATGGAGAAAAATGCAAGTGGATCTTTAAATATCACCCTGCTCAAAACTCAAGTCCAAGTGCATCAAAGATCTCAATATTAAATCAGTCACACTGAACCTGATAGAGAGAAACAAGGACACTTGCTCAACTATGATCATAGCAGTTTTATTCACAATAGCCAGAAACTGGAAACAACCTAGATTTGGATATAAAGAATGTGGTAATTTATGTATTAGAGTATTAATCAGCTAAAAAATATACAAAAGAAAAACATATAATTTGCAGGCAAACGGGTGGAAATAAAAACAAATCAAAACATTAGGAGTGAGGCAATTCAAATCCAGAAGAAAAAAGAAAACTTGATATGTACTCAGTTATAGTATATATATCTGTTAAGAATAATCACACTATAATCCATGCATTCAGAGAGGCTAACAGGAGGGTTCGAGAGCTTTTTCACATGTTTCCCTGGGAAGGAGAAATAGAGTTTGTGCATGGCTCTGGGCAAGTGGAAATGGATACCAGAGGGAACACAGAGAAAGATCATTAAGATAGAAGACATTTAGGGAAAGATGTGGAAGCCTAGCTCAGTGTAAACTTCCTGGAACCTATGAAGGTGATCCCAGCAAGGACTCCTTGAACTGGAGGATATAGAGCCTGAAGTAGCTAACTTTGGTAACCGGGAAAGAATCCCAACTGTCCAGACAGAGACACCAACCTACTCACAATACCTTCAATCCAACATTTCCTGCCTGTATGATGTTCTGGTGCAATGCCTCAGAGATTGTGAGAGTAGCCAACCAATGACTGCTCTGCCAAGGACCAGCCTCCACTTGGACAGGGGTTTTAAGAGAAGGGTAACTCTGAGCAGTGAAAACAAAGGACTCGAAATACTCGAAGTCAAATCGTGCCTTAAGCAATATGCATGATAGATTTGTTTATAAAATAATATTAATATATCGCAAAAGGAACCAATAATCCTTAATGCTTAAGGCATGATGCCATATCATATATGCCAAAATGGTAGCTGAAGCCTTAATCATGTCATGAATAAAGGTTACCTATTCCTTATAAGGATGAAAGAGCAAGGAAAGGGGTTATCATTAATTTAATATTTTCCACATATGGAATAATTGATATTTTCCCTTAATAACTTTCTTATATTTTTGGTTGTGAATTTATGCTTTAATGGTTGAGCCATCTCTAAAGCCCCTTCCTCTTCATCTTTATGGCCTTCCATCTTTTCTTCTGCTGCCAATTCTTTCTCAGTTACCTGTCTGAAGTTACAAAATTTTTTCTAGCACCTTAAGTAGATTTTGAAATGGATTCATCTGAACACTAATGTTTCCTTAAACAAAAAAAATATGCTACTAAAATTTCCTCATGATGTACTTAACTTTGAGCTCATATATATAGTATTATACTATTTTTGGGTGTTCTTTAGTGTCCAATTATTAAGTGCAAAATATAAGGCAGCTTTGTGACAGCTAATTACTAGTTAATTGCACTTTATAAGCTTTATTGCAAAACATTTAATTTTTTAACAGATCTGAGTTTCAAAGCCTCAACCCTCATTTCAAAAACAATACAATAATGGATAGTATCTCCCAAAATATTTTACAGTGTACATACAAGTTCACACTAAGAAAGGAAAATCTCCAGATCTAAGAAATGAAAAGGAAACTCAAACACAGAACATTTAACAGTTATTAAATTCAAACAGTGAAGCTAGGGATTAGTGTCAGTCCTGAACACTGTGCTGCTTTCAACAATACCCAGGGAGGAAGAAAGTGAAAATGAATCTACAAAAATTCATGTGCCCTGAAGGGCTAAGGACAGAGAACTGAAGAAAACTAACCTCCCTGAGTCTTGGGTAGCTTAGGAACCACTTCAAAAAATTGGAAACTACAGGGTGGCTCTAAAACGCAAGTGAATGTGAGGTTCCTTCCAAAGTAGCATAAGTATAAATGTGTTAGTGTCAGATTAAAACACAAATCAACAAAAAAGCGGTATGCTTTCTTGAAGAAGAAAAGAGGCCAAAGGAAACAAAAAATAAGAGTAAAGAAATGAAGGAGTAATGATATAATTATATTTTAACCCCCCCAAATAAAAAACTTTAAAAAGAATCTAGAAATCCGTTTGTTAGTTAGACACAATTTCACTTTTGTCTCTTATAGCTAAAGAATACAGTATTTTCAAAACACATATAACTTTATCAATAAATCATTGCTAAGCATTATGAAAATATCCTTAATTTTAAAAGGTAAATAAATCTGTATACACATTATACAGAACCTATCAAAATATGATTAAATTAATTTTAATTTATTTAATTTTGCCAAAATGGCTGATTCTCCAAAATATTATAGCTGTCATAAAACTTAAAAATGATACAATTTAAAAATTAAAAACCAGAACTATACTTAATATTTGAACATTTGCCTAGCACTCATAAAATCCTGGGTTAAGCCTTAGACATGAAAGCTTACACACACACACACACACACACACACACACATTTAACACTTTTTAAAATTTTTGATAATTTATTTACTTTTCAAATGTTTTTTTCCCCTTTCCAGCTTTCCCCTTTGGAAACCCCCTATCCCATCCCCCCTCCCTCTGCCTATATGAGGGTATTTCCCCACCTACCCACCTACCCACTCCTGTCTTCTCTCCCTGGCATTCCCCTATACTGAGGCATCTAACACCCTCAGACCCAAAGGCATCTCCTCCCAAAGATGGCCAACAAGGCCCTCCTCTGCCACATACGAAAATTAATTTAACTAGTTCTAAAACATAAAAATTTTGATTCATCATTTGGGCTTAGTCATGTAGCCAACTGCAGAGAGTAATTTCCCAGCTCCTTTAATCAATTAGTATCCAACAGTGTCTGAATTAAGGATAGGGCCTCCTGAATTCTTACCTATCCATGCTAGATTGTTGAGGTCCAATTCTTTGGCTGAAACAGTGCATCCAGTTGCAGCTTGTGTGAGATTATCACAGCAATCCTCATGTCTTTCTTAGTAGATAGATTACTTGTAAAACTCAGCTCTCTATATTCCCGTTCATACATTATTTCCACTGCCCCTTCCACAGTGTTCCCTAAATCTTAAACAGAAAAGGACAAATGTTTTGTTTAGGGCTAATCACAGTCATGAGTCTGCATTTACCTTTATTCATTAGATAAAGGTAAGAATCATTTGCCTATGAATACATGGATATGTAATAGACAGCTCTATGCTATGTCTAACTAAAGAAGTGAAAGTACTAAGTTATCCTATAGGTCCTCTGACCTCTTTGTCTATGGGCCTTTGACCTGATTTACATTACCATGCACAGATTCCCATCTTTGGAGAAAGTCTCAAATGCAATCAGAAAATAGCTGATCTCTCCCCATGATTGCTGGGCTACACAAGTATGCATGATCTGCAAGTCAGATTGCTATTGTATTTATCAGTGTTTATAGCTGAAACAGTTTTAAAAATTCATGATGTTATGGAAGAATATCAGGCTAGTAATTGGAATAATATATTGTGACTTGTGTCCAATGTATGTAAAAACCCAGATTACTCACTGAATTATAATTATTTTGGTAAAACATTTGCCCAAGAGTCTAAAAAATCTAGATGTGCTATTTGATATGGATTTTCATATATTGTACTTTTGGCAGGCATGTGTGCATCTATCAGCTTACACTTAGCATCCCTCTTTGTAAATGACTGAATGAAGTGATATTAAACTGCAATGTAGTCTATGTCTTCATGAAAGCATTTCAAAATTATAAGATTGTAAAATTATTTGCATAGGTAGTGCTTCATTTTTATTTTATGAATTTAGTTTCTTAGCCGATACACTGCTATTTCATTCATTAAATAAAGGATACAAGAGTTTTGTACATTTTGATTGAACATTAATGCAAAATTTACAGAAAAAATCCAAAAGTGTCAATTATTATAGAGTTGGAAGCTGGATGAGTAGAAGGGATGGTATTTATTTCTAACGTGTTTGGAAACTTTGGTTTTTTAAACAGTCTGGAGTTTCATTGTGCAATAGTAAGCATGTCATTAATATTTTCAGTGATTGTGCAAAAATCACACTTTCCAATTTTGTCAGTTTTGGAAAATTTTATATTATATTATGTGTTAATTGTGGCAAGACTTTCAGCATTTTAGTGCTTGCAAATGGAAGCTATTCCTTTTACCTTCTCTTTTCCTTTCTAAATTTGCTTTCCCTTGCTGTGTTCTTATGGCCATTTTAAGAGCTCTCAGGTTCAGAAGGCTTCTGAAATACAGCATAGAATTTTCTATGCTTTCATGTCTCAATGTGCTTACTTCTAAGAAGTCGATTATATCTAATACTGGTTTACTTCTCTGTTCCAATTCCACATATATCACAAAATTAGTTCATATGCATGTAATTTTCTGGTATGGGAATGAATTTCTGAATATTTCCCATTGCAAAAAAGGCATACATTTTGTAAGCTTGCGTCCACCCAACTTTCATGACCTTATTGGTGTGAAATATTTTTAAAGTCTATTATAATTTGGTGTACTAAGAGGATAAGCAGTGTTTAATTGTAACATATATATTTAACACGATCAATTCATTCTGATATTGATTTTAAGTTCAACTACCCATCTAGCCAGGAAACCTAGCAATACTATTTTCATATTTTAATATACAGTGACTCTTAATGGTCAAAATTTGACTGTCCTTCCTTTAATAACGTAAGAGTACTTAAAAACGTGTTGTCTATCAAAGGGTTGTTTTACTCTCAACAGCACAAATTATGCGAGCATGAACAAATCACTTGAATACATTTTATGTTTGTGATAAAACTGCACTATCAGTCTAGAAACCAGTATCTGAGGTGTTTTGAAGCAATTAATTGAGTAGAATATATATATATATTCATTCCCCTGATTGCTCTGAGGGCAATTTATCCTGACAGCATCTTCCAAATGAACTCATTCCCCAGGCACTGTCTACCTACCCATGCCCCCACGTCCCAGTTACCTTCTGTGAGACTTAGAAAGTATTTGGTATTGTTTCCAGTCTTCTCCTCTTTTTATTTATTTTCTTTTAGTTTTATTTACTTTATTTATTTGTTTTAGTGTGGCAGAATTTCCACAGCCCAAACCCATGAAGATGACTAAGGCTCAGAATTGAGATGCTGTGTTTGCACAGTTACCACACACACTCATTGCATCCAATATTCTTCATATTGGACTCAAACAAAATGAGGTTAGGAATTAGATGCAGAAATTGGGAAGTTAGCGGGGACCACAAATCTGACCTTCCATATGGCAGCTTTGGTTTCCAAGTAGATAGATGGGCTTCTGTCCTTGCTTCCTGCTGGTTTAGGACTACATTTTTAAGACTGGAGATTTCCTGTCCCTGCTATTCTTTCTTTACTTTGTAGTTTATAAAATAATGCTCCTGAGATACAAGTTGACAAAAATGCAAGTACCTCCAAAACCAAAATTATTATCCTTTTATAAGTATTTTCATGTATTTACTTGTCTATAATTGCATATAACTCTTTGCTACTAATATTTTGAGGAGTTCCTTTAAATCTTATTTCTCCTGAAATTTTATTTAATGTTGCATTTCCTGACTAATGATAAAATCTTTAGTTGATTCCTTTTTATCTGAAGTTAACACTTCAAGAAAACAATTTCACTTTTAAGTATTAAGTACAGAGTAAATTCTGTTAACTATAGTTGATCAATATTATCTGTTATTTCTTCATTTTTTATTTTTGAATATGTATGTATGATAAACTAATCATTTTAAAGGTACTGCATTTTTCCTGTAGTTCTTAATATTTTTATATAACACTTCATATAATACCAAGAACTCATTAAAACTCTTGTCTATATTTAAAATAGTTTGAATATTTGCCAGACTAAAATGTTCCACAATCATAGTCTTTCTAAATTTAATTCCACTCTACTACATAATATAAATGTTTCTAGTGTGAACGGCTGCTTCCTGCAATGATTTTTCCAAAGGTTAAGAAACTAATTAAAACAAGTATGTGATTTCCAAAGAAAGTCATGCATTTCATTGCGGATTTTGTCATTTATTATATTTGGCTTCTCTCTTCCTTCAGTATAAACAAATCTTAATGTCTTGTTTTAAAAGTTTTACTTTCAATGACTGCAAGTCTTTGAAACTGAAAAGCCTAAAAACTGGATGATTCTATTAGTTAACCTAGTTAGGTTACTTCAAAATTTCAATGTAATTTGGAGCAAAAAGTTTAAATTTGGAGACTCATTAACATTTAGTGTCCACACAGGTTGTTCATAAGCATATTAACAGTAGTTATTCAAATGCTTGAACCTTGGAAGTTCACCAGTGATGATAACATAGAAAACGGCTACTTTAATATTAAACTTCAGCTGTGCCCCCAATTTTCTAGTTTAGTAATTCTAGTTAGGAGTTGTAGGCATATTTTGATAATAATTTTGACAAAAAGGCCTCAATTTTAATAGTTGAAACCTAGTGTTTCACATTTCTATAGTACTATAACTAATGTTCAGTATGTTACTGTTCCAGAGGATTCTTAATTTACTAAAAATAAAAACAAAACAAAACAAAACAAAAAAAGTGGGTGTACATGCTGATGTAAATTTGACAATATTACGTAATTGTGTTCTCCAAGGTAAGCACATTTGCCTTCAAGGTCATACTTTTACCTGAGTTTTCAGAGGTATGTGAAGTAATAGAAAGTGTTTCATAACTGAAGAAAGAACTTTTAGGGCTTGCTTTCAGGACTTCCACATCAGTATTGAGCTATTATTAGAATTAACTTGCTTACTCTTTGTAGAAAATGATATAAAATTGTTATAAAACTAGCAACCTGTTCTGCTAATGATACCAAATGTTATAGCTGCACTCTGTGTGTGCTGACGTTAACTGGAATGTTAATCTTAACTGTAAGCAGCATGACAATGTGCCATGAAGGTCTGCATGAAAGGAAAGAATTTTTTTTCTTCCAGAAGAACAGTCTGATGACAACATATACCTGCAGACACTTTGGATCTAACACACCTTTTGAGATCCAATGTTTGAAGAAAAGGCCTGTTTTTCCCAGTAGGCACAATACCACTAACCTAGAACTATATTCTCCGAATTGTGTGGTAATCTCTGTAAACTTGAACCTCCTTTTTTTGCCATTATTTATTCTGGATAATTGTTTCTTCTGATGTTTTCTTTGCTAGGTCTAAATTGGAAATCTCTGAAACTGCAAAATTCCACCCTTCTTCTATTAGAAACTGCTTCAGTTTCCCATATGACAAGGCTGTAAATGCAGTGCCTCAGGAACCAACTACTTTTGGAGACAAAATACTTGAAGATATGAATAAAATAGCTTTCTGTTAAACCATAATACACAATAACTAATGTAAGAAATGCATGCTTACCTCAAAAACAGAGATTTTGGCATCAAGAAGCTCCTTGAGAATAGACTGGTCCAAGGTACCAGCCCCTGTGTACATCCTGAATTTGGACTTCCAGCTTTAACAAGTATGACAAAACACATCCCACTTGTTTAAAGGGGTATTTAAAATTAAAATATAATTAAATCTTTTCCCCATCCTTCTTCTCCCTCAGGTCTTCCTGTGTCCTTCCCTGACCCTTCTCAAGTTCATGCACTTGTTTTCTTTAATGGTTATTGTTTCATATAAACACACATAAAATATATATATATAACTTTCCCTCCTCTTTGTCTCTCTTTGTCTCTCCCTGTCTCTCTCTCTCTTACACACACACACACACACACACACACACACACACACACACATGCATTATTATTCCTGAGAAAGACTGCTTCCTCTTTCTCACTGGACTTCAAATGATGATAGTTATTTTAGTTATTCATCTAAGGGTAGAGGCCTGTAAGAACTCTCCACCCATGTGGACATGTCACCTGGTACTGTACATTTTTAAGGAGTCTCCTTGTTAAGAGTTCTTGGGAGGAGTTTCCCTGTCATAGCTAGAAGCAATACTCTCTCAGTTAAATGATCTTCCATGTAAATAAAAATACATTTTACAGAAGAATGTTTAACTACATTTTCTGCAATCATTCACTGTGAACAATAGTCTTAAGTAAAATTTCACTTTAGTGGCAGTAGGTTTTGAAATAGATGTGCATTCATCATCAACCAATTACATAATCAGTGATGTCTGTGGGTTTGTTGGTTAGGTAACAAATGTCAGTAAATATTTTGGGCAAATTGCATGTGAAAATCAACTTTCTTAAGAAACAAACATTTGGTAGTTAAGCAAGTACTTCTCTCAAAAAAAAAAGAAAACAAAAAAACTAAAAACAACTTATGTTTAGTAGTACTTTCCTGTTTATTTTAAATTAAAACAGTTTTGCCTAATTAAAATTTCTGTCGTATGGGAGCTGTACTTTCTGTCCACTTTGCCTAGGTTTTGCATACATTTTGTACTTTTCTGAAACTCTTTCTCATATTCTCCTTTTCACATTACTCAGAGACTTTGCATACCTTAGAAGCCCTTAGATAAATCACAGAACAAGGCTGTATAGCAAGGAGCTTGCAGAGACAGCACCAGCGCTATGTGAACTCATTGTGCAGAGGCAGCACTGCGACACTCATTGTGAACCAGATGGCTCTCTTGATCAGTCAACAAATTCAGCCTTGCTCTGTTCAATTGTAGAGCATCTCACATGTCAAATTAATAACATGACCACAAAGAAAATAGCATCAAGGTTGGTTTTCAGTCTGTAGCTATGTTAAAATTATAAAGCTGTTCATTATCCAACACTTCCAGGTATAACTAGTTATTCAACACTGGATGAGTAGAATTGATTAAATTCATAGTCACTTATTATTGTAGCTACTAATAAAGGTAGTTTATTAAAGTAAAAATTATACAAAAAAGGAGTATAAGATAGGTTAAGAGGGGCTGGAGAGATGGCTCAATGCATAAGAGCACTGGTTGCTCAGCACTGGCTGCTCTTCCGGAGGTACTGAGTTCAATTCCCAGCAGTCACATGGTAGCTCACAGCCATCTGTAATGGAGTCTGATACCCTTTCGTGCTGTGTCTGAAGACAGCAACAGTATACTCACATACATAAAATAAATAAATCTTAAGAAAAAAATAGGTAAAGAGGAGTTTGACTTCCAAAACTTTATATACTCCTTTTGTTCCCAATTCTTTTGTCTTCTGATGCTAGCTTCCATCTGCTTAGGATAAGTGTCTCTCCATCTCTGGAATGAACCAGGGTACTCACTGAATCATTTTCTGCAGCTCTGTCTCATACTATCACAAGAAAATGAGTTGTCCTTGTATTATTTGTTCATAATAATATCTTCTGCTATCTATTTGAAGTCTTCTGTGCATTTTGCACAGTGTACAACATTTTTTCCTAATATTAAAATGTCACTTGCATGTCATTTTGTTATACAACAATCTCTTCAATTCAAGTAGATTCTATGGGTATATCTAGGCTATCCGTCTTCCACCTTGTTGCATGAGATGTTTTCTTCATCTTCATATAACATGTAAAAATATTGAATATTGTATCTTAAGAACTGAAATTGGCTATCAAATGCATTACAAATAAACAGCTCTCAGATTGGACAACTTGTAGTAAAAAGTGCTTAAAAATAGTAAATAAATGAGCAGCTACTTTGTGATAATTTGATAAAATATTAAGCATTTATTCATATAATTCATTCATAAATATGGTTTTATATTAGTAAATGCTCTTGTATGTGTATTTAATTCTTTATAAGCAAATTAAGGCTGCAGGACATTTTGTTGACTACTATATCTTTATTATTATTATTATTATTATTATTATTATTACTACTTTGTTGTTGCTGTTGTGTCAAGATGGTGTTTCTCTGTGTAAGAACCCTAACTGTGCTAGAATTTACTTTGTTGAATCAGCTGACAGTGATCTACCAGAATTAACCTTCCTCTGCCTTCTGAGTGCTGGTATTACATTCAGGTGCTACCATGCTTGGCTTTACTAGTGCCTTAACTGAGAAGTTTAGAGATATATTTAGAATTATAGGGTTCAAATTCTAGTGAACATAATTATTTCACAGTAAGTGACAGTGAATTAGTATGACACCAAGTTTTAATGGAGTATAATGTGACTATAATGTCTAAATGATTGTTAATTACTATCAATTAAAATAATTTAAAAATCATTATTAGCTTTAACTAGGGATTACAATAATCAATAGTGTAGCAGTCTAGGAGGATTTGATGGTTAATGGAATTACTTCTTTGTAGAGCTAAGGAGATGGCTTCATGGGTAAAGTCCTTACAGTGCAAAGACTAGAGTTCAGATTCCCAGCATTTCTGCAAACATTGCATGGGTTTGGTTGGCTCTTTGTAATACAGAAGTCAGAAGGCCAAGACAGAATGTACCAGCTACCAGGATTAAATTGACTAACTAAAATAGCATTTTGGGTGAGCTCTGCATTTAACTGAAATATATTGACTCAATTCATATAATGGGGAGAAATCCAGGAAGACTACTGACATCATTACTCTTATACACACATGTATATATAAGCATATGAATCTTCCTCACAAATGTACCCATACTAATGCAAACAAACACAGATACATGCATAGTATACATAAGCATATGTGCAAATTTCTCCTTGTAGTTCTTTCATTGAATCCAGAGAGATTAACATTAAGAAAACTATACTAGAATCATCAACCACCAAAGAAAATAAACAGAAAAATCTAGAGTTTGAGGACAGACTGAATGAACATCTTTTTTTTTTTTAAAAAAAATTATTTGTTATTTATGAGTACACTGTCATTGTCTCTTCAGACACACCAGAAGAGGGCGTCAGATCCCATTACAGATGGTTTTGAGCCACCATCTGGTTGCTGGGAATTGAACTAAGGACCTCTGGAAGAGCAGTCAGTGCTTTTAACTGCTGAGCCATCTCTCCAGCCCCCTGAATGAACATCTTATAGTAATACAAGAAGTAAGAAACAGAGGCTAGAGAAGAGTAGAGAAAGAAGATGAGGAGCAAGAAAAGAAAAAAAGGAAAGTCAAGAAGATTAATCCACTCTTAATTGTAAATCATGCTAGCATCTACTAGATTTCAATAGAAAAATTGGTTATAGTTTTTTTTTTAGATATTAATTTATGTTTTATTTGTTTGTTATAAACAAAATTTAAATACCAAACTTCATGAATCTAATCTGGCAATGTTTGGGTTTCCTGAAATATTCTACCTAGAAAGGTTAAAGGAATGGCAAGACTCACTAAACCTATCAAGCTGTATCATCCTCTGACTGGTGCTAAAATAAAATAACAGTTCTGTCTAGTGAATTGAGAGTGTATTTGTAGGGACACAGATGGTGTTTTTATCTCATTTTCCTACTGAGAGTATGACATTGTAAGTGAAAGGAGTATATGAAAATGAAGTATTGGCTAGGTAGATGGTGTTGAAGATCTGAATTTGGTTTGAGAGTCTTGGCAGAGATTAGACACTTCTCACATAACCCAGGAAGAATGGATCTGGCAGGAGTGGGTGATGTAATTAAAAGCATTGGCAGCAAAAACAAGAATAAAAGGCAGTGTAAAAAAAAAAAAAGAAGGTTTTACACAGTTAAGAATCAGAACTCTGTAAAGAACTGTCAGTTGAATTGAAAAAGAAGAGGAAAAGCAATCAGTCATGATGTAAAGAGGTAACTGTAACTTCAGACATCCACACAATCCATCCAACGAAGTACAAATCATATTATTCTTTCCTAATGCATTCATTATAATTAATTAAAACTTTTACTAACATTTTGGTGAGCACATAGAGATTCATAAGGAAGGAACAAAACATTAAACATTAAGAGCATTTAACAAACTGACATATAAATGTCCTTTAATGTCCCAGGTTGAAAAAGTTACCATTTTAGGGAGAGTTAAGATTCCTTAGCAAGAATGTCTGCCAAGCCTGAGGACTTGAGTTCTGTCTCTACAATCTACACGGGGAGAAGAAGGAGGTGCAAGATTCTCTCTGAATTCTGCATGCTTTCCGTGACATCACACACACACAAACAGAGAGAGAGAGAGAGAGAGAGAGAGAGAGAGAGAGAGAGCTATTTACATATGCAAATACTTTAAATAAAATAATATACCACATTAGAATAAAGGAGAACTTTGTTCACTTCATTGATATTTCTGTATGATATTTACAGCATTGATATTATTTGATTCAATCTAGATTTCCAACATAGTCTACATAATGCATTTATTATGTGAATACGGATCCTTTTCTTACACTGTCAGAGAAAGATCGACATATAAATTTCATCTAGAACTTACAAAGATATGTTTAAAATATTGGCAAAGACCTGTTTTTATCAAATATAAATGTAAAGTCTATCATTCTTCTCGTGGTGGTAAATATCAATGATCTATGTAATCTGATACTTGTTGACTGCTGAGGACATGAATAGCATACTTCACTGTAACGGACCTCTTGTAGACTTGATTAGGTATCAACAACTCCTGAAGAGACTCTTCATTCAGCCATCCTACTCATCAAGTTTTATATGTGTGTGTGTGTGTGTGTGTGTGTGTGTGTGTGTGTGTGTGTGTGAGAGTGTGTGTGTGTGTGTGTGTATGTGTGTGTGTGTGTAATTGCTCATTTACATATCTGACTGAAATACTTGTAACATGAATATTGTCTGAACATAGTATCTCAGAGGCTGACCTATTTAGAATGTGAAACACCCTTCACACTGGTCAATATCAAATCCATCTTACAAAAACGTACAAGATCCATGACTACTAGCTTCAGCAACTGCTGTGATTTGCTTTGAAACTGCTTATTCACTTGTTTTTGAAATTTTTATGCATGGAATTGATTCCTGACAATACAGTCAGTTGGATTTGCCTTGGTTTTTAAGTCCATCTTGTTTGTCCAATAATACTGAACTATAGGTAGACTTCAATTCAAGCTTGAAAAAACTACATATTTGTTTTACACTATCCCACAATGATTGATACAGATATATTGATGGGGAAAAACTATGTCATCTACATAAATGAGCAGGGTACAGACAATTCTTCTACCTTTATCTGACAGAACAAATTGGGAATTTTTAAGTATTTTGTTCTGCTGGAGGGGTAAAATTGAGCCTGCAATACTTGGACACAAGCGGAGTTCTGTGGAGCTTGCTGACTCATTGTGTATTCAAGAATCCATAGAATTTCTAGTTATCTAAGCTCTTCTCTCTGTTGTTTTGTCTTGTTTTGTGTTTTGACTTCTCTCACACTTTCTCTCATTATTCATCCCCTTACATTTCTCTTCTTGTTTCCTTCTTTGATGTGGTGTGTGTGTGTGTGTGTGTGTGTGTGTGTGTGTGTTGGGTCTCTCTCTCTCTCTCTCTCTCTCTCTCTCTCTCTCTCTCTGTATGTTAATGTTTTAATTTGTTTTAGTATTTGGACTGAGATACTTCTTAAGAAATTCCAAATGACTCCCATAGGATTTTCTGATTACCTCCTTTGTGTTACTAGTATAAATTATCTGATTCCCACATAATATTTCATCACTATCTTGAAAGTTGGAGTGTTTATCTAAATCTATTCCAGCTCTACTTTGTATCATTGGACAAGTTATATATTTATTAGATTATGATTATACTCAATTACTAGAATTATGGTCACAAAAGAAAAATTAGATAGGTGTTTTTGTAGTTGTTTTGTTTTTCGACAATTTAGTCCAAGTATTTAGACCATTCTTTTTATTCTCTCCCCTTCTTCTCTTTCATCTCCCCACCACATCTATCAGTCCTCCAAGGTCCTTCCTCCACATCCCTGTGTTTTTATATTGTTTTCTGAAGTAATGAGTTTACCAGGATCTTTTATGTGCTAACAAGTAGTAACTACCCAGTGGATCCTTGGCCAATGTCTGTCTCTGCCTCCAAAATCCATTAGTTGCCAAAAGTTCATCAGGAAAATTTAGGGCTCTATGATCTCATCCATAATGCACTAACAGCTATGGATAGGCCCAGTTATGCACATGCAGAGCACAGGCAGTTTCCATCCTTGGGAATTTCATTACAATGGCTCTGCCATTTACTGGTTATTGATGTGGTTCATAACTAGTAGAGATAATAGTTTCCCTCCATTGATTAGATTTGCATAGCTTCTATTATTGTAGCTGAAGAACCTAGACACCCTTAACTGTAATCCCTGTAGTTTTCCCAGTATCTTCTTGCATACACTGGATCTTTACTACTATAGGGCACATGAGAAACACATTACACAGAGAAGTTGCAGTATTCAGCTAGATTATACAATGTCTTTATCACCTGGTCTTTAGATGCTGTGATGACTTAAGTGATTTAAATTAGATTTTTCATAAAATTAAGTCAGTTATATGCCAATTGTGAGCAGATTTACAAATGATGCTGAAATAGAAAAGAACAAATAAAGTTTTTTACTATGAAATTCAAATGTTTGTGATGTTTCCTAATCATTACTTATAGTATCTTCAAAAATTGAATGCATATTTTCTGTATGCCTTATGCAGACTGAAGCTCACTCATTAATTCATGTATTATTTATTCAAGAACTTTCCTCTTACACAATAAATGACTGTCAGAATTATAATGAATATAAACAGGTATTATAGATATTTTTCTGTGTAATTCATGCAGTCAAATAGTTTACTTAATTAATTATTCATTTTAATGCAATAGAACATGAATGTGGAGTTGAAAGATATATGAATATTAACTAACTCATGAGCAAAAGGTTCAGGCTTTATCAAATCATACTCAGTACAGTAAATTAACTTCCAGTCAGTAAATCTTCTTCAAATGGAAATTGGGATGAAGCACTGTTTTAAGTATGTACATGAGTTCAGGGAATTCTAATAAAATAACTTAACTCAATAATGTTTTAAAAATAATAGTAAGCTGCTGTTTTCAACTGAGCAGAAACATTGCCAAATTTCAAATCCATTCACAAAGTGATTAGGTTTCCTATCTCTACCATTGACTCATGATTGGAAAACTATATTTGGTTTCTTATGCATTAAAATAACTAAGTAATTATTTGTAAAGTACAGTGAATTCGAAGAGAAAAGAAATACTTAGACTCATGTAATGAACTGTTCTTCATATTAATATAAAATGATATTTTCTTTCTGGACATAGAGGAAGACTCTAGAACATGTTAGAAAGTATAAATTGCATATGTATTTTTAAAATGGAAAATGGTACAATAAATAATTTGTTGCATCACATGCTATTGAAAATTCATTTAAAATTATATATGTGAACATTAGACTTAAGAAATGTTACAAGTAAATTGAATTAGCACGGTGGTGGTAGCTCACACCTTTAATACCTTGGGAGATAGAGGCTGAAGGATTTCTGAGTTCAAGGACATCTTGGCCTACATGGTGAGTTACAGAGCAGTCAGGGCTACACAGAGAAAACCTGTCTCAGAAAAAAAAATACATAAAAAAGTAAATAAACAAATAAGCATATAAACAAAATTAATTCTGTTGATTTATACGCTAAATAATCCATAACTGACATTAATAGTTTAGGTGACCAGGAAATTCATAATCTTTAAGGTACTAATAGTTTCTAAATTTACACAAAAATATATTAGGTAAACATAAATGAAAAATACTTTTATTTAATCTTCCTTTTTTGTTTTTATAAATATTAATTTGGTATATTTTATGAGTAGGAGTATTTTGCCTCCATGCATTATGGGTACCATGTGCATGCCTGGTGCTTATGTTTGCAAGAATCGGGCATTATAGCCTGTGGGACTGGATTTGAAGATGTTTGTGAGTTGCCATATGGATGCTAAGAACTGAACCCAGGTCTTCTGTAAGGGTATCAAGTACTCCAAAATACTCAGCAAGTTTTCTATCTACTCTTTCATGTTTTTTTGTTTTGTTTTGTTTTAACTTTGGTATATGTATATATGCCTATGATTGTACATATGTGCATGTGTATATATGGAAACTATCGGGCAAACTTAAATGTTCTTTGAGGAAAGATCTCTATGTAGGTTGTGAAAATTCCCAGTTGGGCTAGCCTGGCTGTTGAAGGAGCTAAAGACAGCCTCCTGTCTCCATCTTCTAGGCATCACAGTTCTAGCAGCCATCATCCTGAGTGTTATTTTTTTACAAGGCTTCTGGGCCTCATCTTGAGCATCAAACAATTTACTGATTTCATCATTCCCACTCTTCTCAGTTTTTATGTTTCAAATATATCTTATTAATTTCATATTTGACAAGAATGATTATAATATTTATAGGTTCAGGTAGATTTGTAGAAATTAGGTGTAAGTAATCAAATTAATCGTGAGACAATTCTACAAAGAAGATAAAGTGAAATATTTCTTATGAGTCAAGAACTCGTAAATCCAGCTGAGATATTCACATGACAAACTCTCTTAGGTTTTTAAGCTAAGTAATTGATCTTCCTGCCTTATGTTATACAGACCTCTTTATTTTCTTCTACTGAAAATGATTCTAGACTACCATAGTTCACTGGCTGCTTTCCTTGAAATAGGCACCTAAGAAAAACATGAAGCAAAAGATTATAAATGAATTCCAGGAATTCAAGCAACATGCAAAACCTGACAAATCCCCATGGATATTAAAGACTGTTTTGAATTAATATATTCATGGAAATTGAGTTGCTACAGCTTAGATAAAAGCAACTTCAGAGGCACATTTAAGAGAAATGAATTGGAATGAAACTTTAAAAAATGATTCTCTTTTATGTTCTCCATGCTATTCTGACTTGGATTACTGGATTCCTACAGAAAATATCAATGTGTCACTAAACCAATGTGTGGATGACAAGCAGAAGATGGTATTTAATGACCATATACCATCAGGCTTTCTCTGTCACAGCTCCTTAAGTGGAGCTTCAGGACTACAGATGCATGTGTTGCAAGCATACTTTTTAGCTTGCTGCTCCTCAGCAGAAATGTTAACCAAGTTTAAGAAGTTGTCTCCAACTACATTGGTTATACTGGCCTCCTTAGAATTATTCAGAGACAGACTAGACTGTTTTCTAACACTTAAAACATATGGCCAAGGTTCAACTTCCTAGAACTCACCACTCTTCTTTTTAAACAGAATTTATTCACAATGATGACTACTAGTCATCATACGAGTAGTGTGCATATATAGATCCTAGGGAAAATATTAGCACTGTAAAAATTTGTATAAATTTAAGTAATTATGAATGAAAAGGATAGGAAACATTTATTTGCATACATTATCATTTAAATAAACACTATAAACTTTACTTATTTTCTCATGAACCAGTCATCCTTGCTTTACTGTATCCTACCCCAAGACCAGGTTCTTGGAATTATTTGGCTAACTGTAAGCTTAGCTTGTCTCCTTTTAGAATGTCATGAATACAGCTCTCTGTTAAATGTTTATTTTTGACCATTTACAGATCTCACACAGAGCAGGTGTTTCCTTGGCAAGATTATGTAGCTCCATTGGCTATCTGGCTTGTTGTGGTTAATTTCCTTTTCTGGGAATTTTTTGTACTATATCCTCCTATGATTCCATCTGAGCCAGCACTGGAAAATTGGGTTCTACAAGTTTTCCTGTCTTCCTGCTGCTATCACTTATTTAGCAGACTGAAATTGAAAAATGCTACAAACCAGGGCTAAAGGGATGTGTTAGTAACACAAATTAAACTCAACACAGTGGCTTCCATAGCCACTACATTTTAAATATCACAAGCCTGGAGATGAGATCTTTCCAGTATTTGAAAATCATAATCTGTTTCAACAAAGAAATCACACTCAGTCAATGACAAGTAAAAATCTTAACACATGGCTTTGCTATTTCATTTTTATCTTGCTTGTTAATGTAAAGAAAATATCAACCAACTTTCATGTCAAAACCACACTTGCTGCTCTGCTGGAACCAGAAGTTGTCTAATGAGTGTGTCAGAACTTGCCACCCTCGAATATGCCATTCTGGCATAATGACTATTTCAAGTTAAAGGAACTTGAGAAAGAGAAGATGCAAGAAATCATTCCAATCTATCTTCTTCTCTAAACAAGCAAGAAATAAAATTTCCCCATGAAATTCTTCTTTCTTTATACAGAAATGAAAGTGACTATCTTACAATAAAGGGTAGGAATTGAGAGTTAGAAATAGTCTGTATAGAAAGTACAACTGCTCTCTTAACCTCACCTTAACAGTCAAATTTTATATCCCAAGTGCCTTTTCTCATATTTCTTTTCCTAAGGCAAATTTTCCTCATATGTGAAGTAACTTATTTTAACCAAATAAATATTTAATTTTTCATGCCTCAATAGAGTTTTCAAAAAGGTATTCCAAAGACATCTGAACAAAGATGATCCACTGGGAGTGTTCTAATACAGCATTTTATATTTTTTATCTTAGGAATAGCTGGAATTACCTTATGGTCTATTCATTGCATTGTGGGGTATGTATATACCCCACAATGCAATGAATATATACTAAGTACATACTATACATAGTACATACTATACATAGTACATACTATACATAGTAAACATTTACATTTGAAATTACTTTCAAGTAATCATAAACAAAATCAAAGCAGATTGAAACTCCAAGTCAAAACAGAAAGAGATTACATCTTTTTTCTCTTTGGTACATGTCTGTATTTTCAGTTCTAGACACACAGAAAGCTACTGAGTGCTCAGTTTTAAGATATGCACAACTTATTCTTGTTAACCATGTATTTGGTTTTAAAATCTTGCTTATCCACACTTTGGTCTTGCTCCTTCTTGGGTTCCATATGGTCTGGGAGTTATATTATCCTGTTTAAAAGGGGGAAGAAAATAATCACAAGAGTTAGAGGGAGCGAGGGATCTGGGAGAGAGAGAGGACCAGGAGGGTAAAGGGGGGCAGTATCAGGTGGAGGGGGAGATGTGGGAGAAGTACACAGGGATGTGGACATCCACCTTTCTCAAAAATATTAATCCAGAATTGCTCTTTTCTAAAGGAAATGCAAGGACAAAGAATGGATTATAGACTGAAGGAAAGGCCTTCCAGAGACTGCCCTACCTAGGGATTCATCCCATTTGAAGACACCAAACTCAGACACTATCGCTGATGCTAAGAAGGGCTTGCTGACAGGAGCATAGTATATCTGCCCCCTAAGAGGATCTCCCAAAACCTCACCAATACAGATGTGGATGCTCGCAGCTAACCATCAGACTGAGTATGAGGACCCCAATGGAGGCATTAGGGGAATGATTAAAGGAGCTGAAGGAGTTTGGACCCTTATAGGAAGAACAACAAAATCTGCAAACCAGATATCCCAAAGCTCTCAGGGACTTAACCACCAAAGTGTGCCCATGGAGGGACCCATGGCTCTAGCTGCATATGTAGCAGAAGACGGCCTTGTTGGGCATCAAAGGGAGGAGATCCCCTTAGTCCTGTAGAGTCTTGATGCCCCAGCATAGGGAATGCTAGGGCAGTGAGGCAGGAGAGGGTAGGTGGGTAGAGAAGCACCCTCATAAAATCGGGTGAGGGTGGATGAGATAGGAGGTTTGCAGAGAGAAAGTAATGTAAAGAAAGGAAATAATGAATAAAAAAACCAAAACCAAAACAGAATGTTGCTTATCTTCCTTTATAGTCCAGAACATCTAGGCAGAGTTGTCCAAAGAACTGTGATATAACAGAGTGGAGAGGGTCTCCTGGTTCTTCCATTCTCCTTTGCATATGCAGAATGTTAGAACAGTAGTTATTTGGGGCATAAATGCCTGTTTCTCAGATAGTGATGAGCAAAAGCTCTTTTCTCAATGCTTATCAAGTGTAATTTTTGTTGTGCATGGTCATTTAACAGATTATTTTTCAAGAAGAGAAGATTAAACTCCTAAATTATAATGGCTACTTTAGTATTCATTGACTAATCAAATCAGTAATGAGTATCTCCTGAGTTATTTTAATAGTATCAAAATATAAGATGAAGAAGTTATAAAGCAGAAATTCCAACATTTTGCTAACTAATAATATCACTTTTAGATGGTTAGTAAACTTTATTTTTATAAATATGTTCCAGTTCCAAATATAGTAGAAAGTATAGAATAAAGGTATAATTAAGTAACAGAGACCTTGTTTAGTATGTGAGGAACCATGGGAATTACCCATAACACCACAACTAATTAATTAATTAGCTAACACAATGGGAAAAATGGATTCTGAATCTCCCTCTCAATTACAGAATGGGTACACCAACATCAAGAGCAAAAGGAGAGATCTTTTTAGTCCAATCATTTCTTGAAAATATAGACTTCTTAAGTGTAGATTTTGTGTCCATACAGAAAAGACAAACACACCTCTGTGTCTATCAATAACTATTTACAAAATAGATAGGTTTGTACTATAGCTGCTATGAACATAGTGGAGCACATGTTCTTGGGTTATGAAAAAAAATAGTTTGGGTATATCCCCAGGGGTGGTATAGCTGATATTGCTGGTTCTTATGGTAGAACTATTCCCAGTTCTCCGAGAGGATGCCAGATTAGTGCATATCTCTAGGATGTGACAGAGTGTTGGGATGGAGGAGGTTCCCAGGAGTCTATGGGAATGACCTTGCTGAAACTCATAGAAATAGGAATATGGAACCCGAAATAGCCATCTCTTATAGCCAGGAAGGACCACCAGTGGAGGCATAAGGACATCAAACTACTCACAAAATTTTGACCCCAAATTTGTCCTGTCTAAAAGATATGTAGTGAAAAAGATGGAACACAGACTGAAGGATTGGCCAATCAATAAGTGGCCCAACTTGAGACCTATCCCTGACACTATTAATGATACTTTGCTATACTATGGACCAGAACCTAACATAAAGCCCCTATGAGAGGCTCCCACCAGCTGCAGACTAAAAGAGATGCAGAGACCCAGAGTAAAACATTGGGTGTAGCTTGGGGATTCTTATGGAAGAATTAGGGGAAGGACTGAGGGCCCCAAAAAGGATACTCCACATGAATAACAGCAGAGTAAACTAACATAGACTTTGGGGGTTTCAACCAAAGACCATACATGAGATATACCTAGGCCTCCTGGACATATGTAGCCAATGTGCAGTTCAGTCATCACTGGATCTTCCAACAAGTGAAGTAGAAGCAGTCCCTAAATCTGTTGCCTGCCTTTGGATAGCATTCCCCTAACTAGACTGCCTTGTCTTGTCTCAGTGGGAGAAGATGTGCATAACCCTGCAGAGAGTTGATGTGCTGTAGTGAAGGTATACCCAAGGGTGAATTCCACACTTCTAGATGAGAAGTGGAGGGCACAGCGTGAAGAAGTAAATAAACAAATGGAAATAAAGAAGAAGAATGCAAGATGGTAAATAACAAATGTCAAAATGAAACATATTACTTTGAATATTATCTTTAATAAGCAAATGCATCAATCTTTTCCTATAATATAGAACATAACATAATTTGAATTACTTATAATTCTCACTAAGAAAAAAGGATGTGTTCATGTAGCCTGTAGTTTTAAAAATGAACCATGCAGGAATATGGACTAGCTTGTGAGAGGGGTAAGAGGAGCACCATTGCTCAGCTGGACTTACCCTGAATCCTTGGGACACAGGAACTGAGGAAGAGCCTGGGGAAAGGAGACTTCCAGTTTCCATTTGTGGCAGGAAACCTCTGCCTGGGCCACCAGGGATCCACAGCCAATAGTCCTGGGAGAAAGCTAGCCTCCCAGGAGTGTGTGCAAGCCTGTCTACTCAGAGGGACACACCTGGAATCCCAGGACACAGGGACTGAAAAGTGGTCTTCTGGTTTCTTTCAGTGGCCTGGGAGCACATCCTGTGACACAGGGCTCCAAACTCAAATAGTGCCAGGAGAGAGCTAGAATCCCAGGTGTGCAGACACACCTTCAAGCATAGGCAAGACAACCACTTCTGTTCAAATTCAGTGGATCAAGAGAGATCCTTGCAGAGCCATCAGGACACAGGAAACAAGGGACAGCTGGGGATTATATCCTTCTGTCTACACCCCAGAGCTGACCCTGTACCACAACTCTCCAAACCCAAATTCCTTTCAGAGAGAACTAGTCTTCAAAGAGTATTGACACCTAGGCTTGCAGAAAAGACAAGCCATAGTCAGAGAGAGTAAAACCAGCTAACACCAGAGATAACCAGATGGTGAAAGGAAAGGGCAAGAACATAAGGAACAGAAACCAAGGCTACTTGGCATCATCAGAACCCAGCTCTCCCACCATGGCAAGCCCTGGATATTACAACACACGAGAAAAGCAAGACACAGACTTAAAATCACATCTCATGATGATGATAGAAGATTTTAAGAAGGAAAAATTAGCTACCTTAAAGAAATACAAGAAAACACAGGTGAACAACTAGAAGAACTTAAAAAAGAAACACAAAAATCCCTTAAAGAATTACAGGAAAACACAACAAAACAGATGAAGGAAATGAACAAAACCATCCAGTAACTAAAAATAGAAATAGAAACAACAAAAAAATCACAAAGGGAGACACCCTGGAGTTAGAAAATCTAGAAAAGAGATAAAGAGTCATAGACACAAGCATCACCAACAGAATAAAAGAGATAGAAGAGAGAATCTCAGGTGCGGAAGATACCATAGAAAACATTGACACAACAGTCAAAGAAAATGCAAAATGCTAAAAGCTCCTAACCCAAAACATCCAGGAAATACAGGATACAATAGGACAGAACCTGAGGATAACAGTTACATAGGAGAATAAGTATTCCCAACATGAAAGACTAGTAAATATCTTCAACAAAATTATAGAAGAAAACTTCCCAGATCAAAAGAAAGAGATGAACATAAATATACAAGAAGCCTACAGAACTCCAAATAGATTGGACCAGAAAAGAAATTCCTCCCGTCACATTATAGTCAAAACACCAAATACACAAAATAAGGAAAGAATATTAAAAGCAGTAAGAGAAAAATGTCAAGTAACATATAAAGGCAGACCTATCAGAATTATACCAGATTTCTCACAAAAGACTAAGAAAGCTAGAAGGTCCTGGGTAGATCTCATACAGACTCAAATGCCAGCCCATGCTGCTATACCCAGCAAAACTCTCAATTATCATCGATGGTAAAATCAAAATATTATATGACAAAACCGAATTTGCACAGTATGTTTCCAAAAACCCAGCCGTACAAAGAATAATAGATGGAAAACTTCAACTCAAGGCAGAAAACTACACCCTAGAAAAAGCAAGAAAGTAATATTTCAACAAACTCAAAAGAAGATAGCCAAACAAACATAAAAATAACATCAAACACAACAGGAAGCAACAATAACTATTCCTTAATATCTCTTAACATCAATGGACTCAATTCCCCCAACGAAAAGACATAGACTGACAGACTGGATCCATAAACAGTAAACAGCATTTTGCTGTATCCAGGAACTGCACCTCCATGTTAAACACAAATACTACCTCAGAGGAAAGGGCTGGAAAACAAATTTCCAGGCAAATGGCCCCAAGAAACAGGCTGGAGTAGTCATTCTAATATCAGATAAAATCAACTTTCAACCAAAAGTTATCAAAAAAGATAAGGAAGGACAATTTATACTTATCAAAGGAAAAATCTACCAAGAAGAACTCTCAATTCTGAACACAAATGCCCCAAATGCAAGGGCACACACATTCACAAAAACAAACTTTACTAAAGCTCAAAGCATACATTGGAACTCACACAATAATATTAGGAGATTTCAACACCCCACTATCATCAATGGACAGATCTTGGAAACATAAACTAAACAGAAACACAGTGAAACTAACAGATGTTATGAACAAAATGGATTTAACAGATATCTATAGAACATTTCATCCTAAATCAAAAGAATATACCACCTTCTCAGCACCTCATGGTACCCTCTCCAAAATTAATCATATAATTGGTCATAAAACAAGCCTAAACAGGTATAAGAAGATTGAAATAATCCAATGCCGTCTAACAGATCACTACCGATTAAGGCTGATCTTCAATGGCAACAAGAACAACAGAAAGCCCACACACACATGGAAAGTTAACAATGCTCTACTCAATGATAACTTGGTCAAGGAAGAAATAAAGAAAAAAAATTAAAGAATTAAATGAACATGAAAGTAAAACCTACCCAAACCTATGGGACACAATGAAAGCAGTGTTAAGAGGAAAACTCATAGCTCTGAATGCCTCCAAAAAGAAACCAGAGAGAGCATATACTAGCAGCTTAACAGCACACCTGAAAGCTCTAGAAAAAAAAGAAGCTAATATGCTCAAGAGGAGTAGAAGACAGAAAATAATCAAATTAAGTGCTGAAATCAACCAAGTAGAAACTAAAAGAACTATACAAAAAATCAACAAAACCTGGAGATGGTTCTTAGAGAAAATCAATAAGATAGATAATCCTTTAGACAGACTAACCAGAGGGCACAGAGACAGTATCCAAATTAACAAAATTAGAAATAAAAAGGGAGATATAACAACAGATTCTTTGGAAATTCAAAAAAAAATCATCAGAACCTACTACAAAAGCCAATATTCAACAAAATTGAAAAATCTGGATGAAATGAACAAGTTTCTAGACAGATACCAAATACCAAAGTTAAGTCAGGATTAGCTCAACCATCTAAACAGTCCCATAACCCCTAAAGAAATAGAAGAAATCATTAAATGTCTCCCAACCAAAAAAAGCCCAAGACCAGATGAGTTCACTGCAGATTTCTATCAGAACTTCAACGAAGACCTAATACCAATACTCTTCGATCTATTCCACAAAATAGAAACAGAAGGAACACTACCCAGTTCATTCAATGAGGTCACAGTTACTCTGATAACAAAACCTCACAAAGACCCAACAATAAAAGAAAACTTCACACCAATTTCCCTTATGAATATCAAAGCAATAATACCCAAGAAAATTCTCACAAACAAAATTTAAGGACACATCAAAATGATCATTCACCACGATCAAGGAGGCTTCATCCCAGAGTTGCAGGGATGGTTCAATACTTGGAACTCCATCAATGTAATTCACTACATAAACAAACTCAAACAAAAAAAACCCACATGGTCATTTCTTTAGATGCTGAAAAAGCTTTTGACAAAAATTGAACATCCCTTTAAGATAAAAGTCTTGGAAAGATCAGGAATTCAAGGCCTATACCTAAACATAGTAAAAGCAATATAAAGTAAACCAGTGGCCAATATCAAACTAAATGGAGAGAAACTCAAAGCAATCTCACTAAAATAAGGGACTAGGCAAGGCTGCCCTCTCTCTACCTATCTATTCAATATGGTACTTGAAATTCTAGCTATAGCAATTAGACAACAAAAGGCGGTCAAAGGGATACAAATTGGAAAGGAAGAAATCAAAATATCACTCTTTGCAGGTGATATGATATTATTCTTAAGTGACCCAAAAAACTCCACCAAAGATCTCCTACAGCTGATAAACAACTTAAGCAAAGTTGTAGGATACAAAATCAACTCAAGCAAATCATTAGCCTTCACTACTCAAATGATAAACAAGCTGAGAAAGAAATTAGGGAAATGACACCCTTCACAAGTGTCACAAACAATATAAAATATCTTGGTGTGACTCTAACCAAACAAGTGAAAGATCTATATGACAAGAACTTCAAGTCTCTGAAGAAAGAAATCGAAGAAGACCTCAGAAGATGGAAAGATCTCCCATGCTCATAGATTGGCAGGATTAATATAGTTGAAATGGCCATCTGCCAAAAGCAATCTGCAGATTCAATGCAATCCTCATCAAAATCCCAATTCCTCATAGACTTAGAAAGAGCAATTCTCAAATTCTTATGGAATAACAAAAAACCCAGAGTAGAAAAAAACTATTCTCAGCAATAAAAGTACTTCTGCAAGAATCAGCCTCCCTGACTTCAAGCTGTACTACAGATCAGTAGTGATAAAAACTGCATGATATTGGTACAGTGACAGGCAGATAGATCAATGGAATAGAATTGAAGATCCAGCAATGGACCCACACACCTACTGTCACTTGATCTTTGACAAAGAAGCTAAAACCATCCAGTGGAAAAAAGACAGCATTTTCAACGAATTGTGCTGGTTCAACTGGCCATCTACCTGTAGAAGAATGAAATTGATCCATTCCTATCTCCCTGTACAAAACTCAAGTCCAAGTAGATCAAGGAACTGTATATAAATCCTGATACACTGAATCTAATAGAAAAGAAAGTGGGGAAAATTCTCAAACACATGGGCACAGGGGAAAAGTTCCTGAACAGAACAAAAATGGCTTATGCTCTAAAATCAAGAATCAACAAATGAGATCTCATGAAATTACAAAGCTTCTGTAAGGCAAAGGACACTGTAAATAGGACAAAATGGCAACCAAAAGATTGGGAAAAGATCTTTACAAATCCTACGTCCAATAGAGGGCTAATGTCCGATATATATAAAGGACTCCAGAAGTTAGACTCAAGAGATCGAAATAATTCTATCAAAAATTGGGGAATAGAGTTAAACAGAGAATTCTCAACTGAGGATACTTGAATGGCCGAGAAGCACCTAAAGAAATGTGCAACACCTTTAGTCATCAAGGAAATGCAAATCAAAACAACCCTGAGATTCCACCTCACACCATTCAGAATGGCTAAGGTCAAAATCTCAGGTGACAGCAGATGTTGGCAAGGATGTGGAGAAAGAGGAACACTCCTCCATTGCTGGTGGGAATGCAAGCTGATACAACCTCTCTGGAAATCAGTTTGGTGGACCCTCAGAAAAATGAACATAATACTATCTGAGTACCCAGATATTTCACTCCTGGGCATATACCCAGAAGATGCTCCAACATGTAATAATGACACATGCTCCAGTATGTTCATAGCAGCCATATTTATAATAGCCAGAAGCTGGAAATAACCCAGATGTCCCTCAGCAGAATAATGGATACAGATATTTTGTGCATTTACAGAATGGAATGCTACTCAGCTTTAAAAATAATGACTTCATGAAATTCTTCGGCAAATGGGTGGAACTTGAAAATATCATCCTGAGCGAGGTTACTCAGTCACAAAAGAATGAACATGGTATGTACTCACTGATAAGTGGTTATTAGCCCAAAAGTTTGGAACACCCAAGAGTCACTTCACAGCAACCATTGGGCTGAGTATGAGGTCCCAGATGGATGAGTTGGAGAAGGATCTGAAGAAAGTATGAGAGTTGGTAGCCGCATGGAGGGAGCAACAGTGTCATCTGGCCTGACCTCTGGATGTTTCTGGTGACTGGATCACTAACCAAATAATACACATGGAGGGACCCATGGTGCTGGCCACATATGTGGCAGAGGAGGGTCTTGTTAGCATCAGGGGGAGGAGAGGCCCTTGGGCCTGAGGGTGTTTGATGCCCCAGTATAGGAGAATGTCAAGCAGAGAAGTCGAGAGTGGAGGGGTGGGATACCCTCATAGAAGCTGGGGGAATGGGAAGGAGATAGGGAGATTCCAAAGGGGAGATCTGGAAAGGGGGAAACATTTGAAATGTAAATAAAGTATCAAAAAAATGAACCATGCTAAATCCAGCTAAGCACTGGCTTCGGTGGTCTCATGCACCCCCACGGCCAGTCCAAGTGGCCATTTTGCCTTGCTTCTGGCGGCTAGCCTGCTGCCAAGCCGCTCTGGTCAAAAACTTGCTCCCAAGCTAGCTCTAGATCTCTGCTAGGTAAGCTGACTGAACCAGTCTTTCCTGAAATGCCTGGAGCTAACACTCACACTACCCAGCCTGCCCTCCCCCTGTGGGTGGCCTTCAGAAAACCAGCTACCACTCACTCAGATCTCCTTAGCCTCATGAAATGAAAATACTAGAGACTTATATCAAAAGATTTATAATGATGAATCTCCAACCCAAAATGCCCACACGAAGAACACAACACACAATTGATATAAATATAAGCTGCACACCAAGATTGGGCAAATGTACCCTACATTGCTCTATTGTTCATCTATAAAATCCCTAGCTACTTGTGGCTCCTCCAGTCCAAGTGGTTCTGGTCCATCTTCTTCCTCCATCTTTCTCTCTGTCCTCCACCTTGTCTGACCTTTATCTTTCCCCTTTCTTTTCCTGTTTTGCTAGGAAGATCCCTCCTCCAGATCTTCCTCCAGTGATTGGCTTTCTGTCGTCTTTAAATAACTAGTAGAAATTGCCCTACATATTAATGGAATCTGGTATTTAATAATGTGGGTAACTACTACAGATTATTTGAAAAAAGAGTTTTATTAATGTGTGTTTACATGTAAAAAGATTTATGTGTATGCATGAGTGTATGTATGAAAACACGTGCAAATTTACATTATGTATAATATATATATATATATATATATATATATATATATATATATAATATAATCCAGTGGTATTTTTTAATATTTCATGTTTGTGACTTTGCTTTGGATTTTTCAGACCTCAAAGCAGTGGTTAGAGTTATCTTATCAGAACATCTTCCATCTTTGCTGAAGAAATGATATGAAGCATTCTGGCATTTACATTATTTCAAAATATTTCTGTTGGGTAAGACAAATTGTGTCCTTTATTTGCTTCTTTTGACAACTGAGATATATGATAGGAATTTTCATTCTTTTCTCAATCATTCATTTTGCACCTTAAATATGGTGTAATCTGAGCAAAAGATTATAAAGTTAAACAGAGTCCTACAAAGTTTCCACTTGCCCTTTTATGAGAATGTTATTTCTTGCAGGATAAGAGTTCACTCTCATTCTTCCTATATCCTGTTAATTTGTATAGTTAACATAATGACTTCTCATCACCCTACTTCTGTGAAGAAAACACTATAGCTTGCTGAATGACAGATGAGTACAAACAGCCAAGATTTTTCTGTACATGATAGTGATAGACAAAAAGACATTAACAGAAAAACTTGATCTGTGACAGTATGTCCTAGTGTCTGCTTGGTAAGTTTTAAAGTCATGTGGCTCTTAATATTTAGAGTAGAATATATTTATATAAAGCACTACAAGTCTTAAGAAGTATAATTATTATTCATCTGTTGATGAAAAAGAATGATTATTTCCTAATGTCTGACAATTCAGCTAGTGATATATTTTAGTGTTTCCAAAACCTAGTTACTTTATTAATTTTTCTTAAGATCAAAAGTAAAATTGGCACAAATTTTGTAATTTTTTAAATTGATTATAATTTTTTTATTCTATATGAAGAAAAAAGTACTAATTTTTCATGGAAGCTATCTTAATAGGTGATTACTTATATTCACTTTGATGATTTTTCTCATATTCTTGCAATATCTGATGTATCTTGTATGAGATACATGTATGTATGAGATATGTATGAGATCATCTAACAGATTTCCACCCATCTGCAGTACAAATATGTGTGTTGTAGACAGGAAAATACAGGTTGGCTTACAAGATGATGAGCTGCAGTTCATATGAATGAAAGTGTGATCAATATAAGCCTTGTTTATTACTATAAAAGCAAGATAAATGTTGGTATCTAAAACTAGCCAAGTTACCTAAATAATTTCAGATAATATTTTCAAATATAGCTGAAAAGTTTAACTTGGCTACAGTTATAAAGATAGATTGAATATTTGTTTCCATTGCTGATACACATTTTTTTTTAAATTCTAATAGAAATTATATATATATATATATATATATATATATATACACACACACACGTATAGATATACATATATATGTATAGATACATATTGATATACATATCTACACACACACATAAATATATATACATATATATATATACATATATATATATATATATATTGTGTTTAAGTATTGATGGAGTAGTATTTTCTGGTTGTGTCATGTAATGAAGACTTATGTGGTGTTTTGCTGAGGCAAACTCATGGAAGTTCAAGTAATGTTTGGAGAGAGAATAAATAGGACTCAGTGAACAGTGACAGGACATTTTCATAGCTAGCCTTGCAATACATAGTGGGTCTTGCATCTTCATTGACCTACACATTGTTGAAAGAGGAAAGACAAAGAATTTTTCTTGGCATCATGGCTGGTTCTAGTTTCTCCCATTGATTTGTGCAGAGGCCTGTTTTTGTTGTTGTTGTTGTTGTTGTTGTTGTTGTTTGTTTGTATGTTTGTTTTTCCTGCTGGATCGTGTCACTGCTGCTGGTTTGTGTTTGCTGTTCGTGCACTAAGGAACTAGATTGCTGGTATCCTGACAAATGGAGATTGGAATCACCCCAAAAGAACTATTTTAAACATGCCCACATTGCCTTGTTGTATTTACCATCTTTTCTCCCCTACCTTTGGATGGTTGGCTTGAAGGGGGTTAGAAACATTGAGAACCCTTTTTAAAGTAAGTTTTAAAAAAAATCTAAGCTGTTATATTGAAGATCAACATTAATATAGATAGGGGAATTTCTATATTAGAAGTCCTGAAAAGGAAAATATATCTTTTGACTGGTAACAAGAATAGTTACTAAGTATACATCATTGAATTTACATGAATGATGACATATTTGAGAATTAGTTGGATTTAAAACTGGAACTATACTGTAAAAAAACAACAATTTTTCTTTTGGTGATAAAGGAAGATTTAATAAAATTCAAAATTCAATATTAAAGTTATAAAGACACACTGTGGAGATCAACTCCCCCAAAAGTACAAAGAGAACTTTGATAATGACTGTTAGCATACAAGTAAGTTTGACACATGACAAAACTCAATGTCTTTTACTATTCTCCACAGATGTGTATTTATTTTAATTTCTGATTTGAGGACATTGAATCATCTCTCATTTCCTGAACTTATTCATCTGAAAATGTTACCAATGAACAAAAACAGATTCCAGAGAGAGCAGTAGTAACTTCAATAGTGACACAGAAATCAATTAATGCATGTTTTTGACTCATAGCTATTCTAATTAAGAATACAGATGAACTATCATGACCATTAGACTTTGCACTGACCAATCTGTCAGAAAGATTTCCCTAAGTTATAGGACTACAAAGACTCCTCAGGTGAACATTTTCAAAGGACTGCCTATTTCTCTTGCTTTTGGGACCACTGGATGTCATTGATAACCTTTAACTACATTATCTTGTCCCAAAGTTAGTATGTCACACACATCATGGCAGATGTGAAGTGGGAATTTCTGGTCTTGTTGGTTATCCAGTTGTGTTGTGTGATGTTTTTCTGGAGACTCTCTTTATGAGAGGATGTTTTACGGAGAATAGACACATGGTGATTTTCTGGAACCTCCCTGGTGAAAGGTCATGTCATGTTTAGTTGGAGCTGATGCTTGAGCAGACATGTGATGTTTGGAAAGAATATAAATATAACCCAATGGACAATGGACAATTCCCTTGCATTGGTTCACATGTAGTCTTTTGCTGGTCTTTGCTGATCTTCACTTGTTATGACTTTGTAGATAGAAACACACGAAAGAACTTCTTTTTGTATTCTGGCTACTTCTGCTGATCCTCAGAGTTTCTTCTGGATCAAGCCACTGCTATTCACTCATGTTTGGTGTTTACTAAGTGGACTGGACTCCAGCTGATGGTTTGTGCTTGGTATTTTCCAGTGGACTGGACTGCTGACAATGAAGATTAGAATCTCCCCCAAAACTATTTCTAAACAGTTACACAACCTCTCTTTCCTATTAACCTTTCTTTTCTCCTATTTCTGGTGAGTGGTGGGTTAGACAGGAGGTTGGAGCATTAAAGAATCATAATTAAAGTAGGTTTTGAAAAATGTAAGCCAGCACAGACGTTAAAAATCAACAATTTTAACAAATGTTAAAAATAAAACATTTATTATGCTTGAGCCTCTAATACTTTTCATATGTATTATTTGTATTTGTTTTCCACTCTAATAATTATTGAAAGCTTGACCAGAGTCTTCATATTATGTGTAGTACATATTATAACATACTTATATAAAATATTTTATGTATATATGTACATATAATTTCATAAATTAATGTAAATATCTATGCTTACATTTAAATGTTTATATTAATATATAATGTTTAGAATTCAAGATTCATATGTTTGAAAGCATAAAATTAGAAAAATTTAGTACTTTTTTAAACAAATAATATATAGGATGTTTTAGAATAATTTAAGGAATTTTGTCACACATAGAAATTCATTTGAATAACAATTCAAAATACAATCATATTATCAAATAAAGGAAATCAATCATGCACTGACATTTGTAAAGACAAAAGTATTTTCATGGAGAAACTCAAATGAAAATATCACATTATATGAACAGTAAAGCAATAGAAAACCTTTTGTGTAAAAACAATAGCATGAAGAGTAGTTGCAGGTTTCTTTATAAGAAATTAAAGCACTAAATACCCTGGTGAGTGTTAATAAAGAGGGAAAATAAGTACTTGCTGGAAATCACACACACACATTGGGAACTGGTTATCATAATTGAAATTGAAAGACACAGAAATCTCTATGATCAACAAAACTGTTCATTCATTGAGCAGATATTTCCACAGTGATGCCTCTGTGTCAGCCACTCCCAAGGTTCTGGAAAGGGTTTGTTAAAGTGAATAAAAGAGTACTTAAAAGACAGAAAATCTGATTATCTTACTCTTGCTTTCTACTTGTTATGAAAATTGAAAAGATAAGATGATTTGAGAGGCGTAGAGCTGTACTTTAAGACTATCATAAAATTGACTCCCAAAGTCAAGTGAACTGATGTAAAATCTGACATGTGGTGAAAGCTAAGCAAATACAGAAAGTATTGTCTGCCAATATGTCAGGTACTTTGCAACTTCTTTGCTGAAAAGCACAGGGTCATCTTGTATTCCCTCTGACAACTAAAAAAATAAAAGTCAGACATACCTGCCTTCATATTGCGTCTATCTCCTTTGCTTTAAACCAGACTGTGTCTGATGGCACATAGACATGTCAGTCACTCAATCTGACTCCTAAAACAAATGATACATAAGGTTTCAAGATTAAGGATGTAAGAGTAAAAGCAAACGATGCTCCTTCCTGTACATTTAAATAATATTCCTCTGAGCCACATCAAAGTATGTGAATCTGCCTAGTCATTGTTCTAAAACTACACTCATAAAGATGCTAGGAGCAAAACAGGTTTGCAGGCAACCGACAATAATCCCACACACACTCATGAATGTAATCATTCACATGCTTGTACATGTGTACCGAACAAAAATAAGCATGCTGTGGAAACTAGGTTGTCCTCACAAACAATAAAAATGTTTTGTACCATGTTGCAAATTCAGAACTGAGATAATACAAACCAATACTCCATTAAGCAAGATAGCTTAACTCAGTATATTTCTATCCCATTACCCAGTTCTTCTAGTTAAAAATAACATATATGTCAAGGGATTGAAGAAATGGTACAGTAGTTAAAAACACTTATTGTTCTTGCAAAGAACCCAGATTCAGTTCCCAGCACTGACATTATGTCTACAATATAACACAAGTTCTACTACATCTGACAGCCTTTTCTAGCTTCTCTTTTCACAAGGCATATATGTGGTACACTTACAAACAGGTAGGCAAATACTGTTTCTAGTTTAATAAAGAAAGAAAAGAAAGAAATGAGGGAAGGAAGAAGGAAGGGAAGAAGGAAGGAAGGAAGAGAGAGAGAGAGAGAGAGAGAGAGAGAAAGAAAAGGAAGAAAGAAGGAAGGAAGGAAGGAAGGAAGGAAGGAAGGATGGATGCAGGCAAGCAAGCCAGCTAGCCAGCCAGCCAACAAGCAAGTGAGCAAGCAAGGTGTTTTGTAAAGCTCATGTCAGAACAATTCAAATGGTCTAAGATATGCTGCCTTCCCATAGGGTCATTTTCTTTTAAATGCTTTTTGTCTTTCATTTTTATTTTTGTTCTTCTAATTTTAGGGCCATTGGTATTTTTTGACATTTTGGAACAAACTCAGTCCTTTGGCCTATAACTCAGGTTGTAGCAATAAACAAAATAACAAAAGACAACAAATAGATAATTTTTTAAAAGGAATTTTCCAAATTTTTAAGACGTGTAAGTTTTAAGCTAATAAGCTCAAAGCCCATGGAGGAATATTAAATAATTAAAAGGAAAAAAGAAAAATGGAACAACATAGGCTGTTTTATACACATATGAAAATACTAAGGCTATTATGAGTTTTTGTGCTATTATACTTCTATGTTGGATAAAATTATTAAAAATATATACATTTCTAGAAAAGCACAAATAACCAGAACTGGTACAATACCAATAAAAATTAATAGAGCATAAATAAGATTAAAGTTAAGATTTTATAATTAGCCGATAATTTATTTTTACTGTTATTTTAGAAAAGGGTTATGTTCGTAGCCCCTGGTGGCTTTGTGTTCTCTAGAACGGTGATCTCAGACAGTAGAGAAAGGCTCAACTCCAGTGGCCTGGAAACTGAGAAGGTAAAAGGAAAGATGGGAGAAGCAACTTATTGACTTAAGAAGAAGTAGCAATTAAGGATTTATCTTCAAGGGACATTAAATTCCTATATCCAGTTTCTTCATAGATCACATTATTTTAGATCACATCTTCTAAGATCACACTAAGAAACCATCTTAGTCTACATCTAGATTTAGGCCTATGATCAGACAAACTACTGTTTTCATTGTATCAAATCTAAAATATAGGTTTCAAATCATTAAGAAAATTTTGGACACAAAAGTAAATAAGGTATTTTGCTATTGTGATTACCTCTAGATTAGTCCAAGCCTAGATCAAGTTACATAGCTTGCAATTATAAAGATGTACTTGTCATAAAATCTTATATAAAATATTCATTAGTGTAAACATAATTTAAAGCAACGTAAACAAATATATTTCCAAAACCTATTCATCACTGAATATAAGTATACTTATAAGAGAGAAAAAGTTAAACTTGTGTGGCTAATGTGTAACGTCACTTAAAATACTGAAATATTGTAGAGAAGCAGCAATTGCTTACTAAAGATAGATGGCAGGAGGAAAAGGAAAATTTAATCTCTGAATTTCCCCTTTCTAAAATTATTTCTGTGCTATATTTTAATTAATCATATAGGTGGAAAAGGCAACATTAAAGTTAAATATAAAACAATTTAACAAAAAAGTAAAAGGTGACCAAAAACGTTACAAAGACATGGCTTGGGAAAATCTTCTCGCAAGCATGCTCTACCGTTTAAACATAAATTGATAAAGAAAGGGATGCCTATTTAAAATTCCTGACATGAATCTTCAATCTTAAGTGAAATTTGATAAGAAAGCATATGCTACACAAAGTGGAAACATTAAATGCTAATCATTACTCATAAATATGCTTTATGTTTGCTGTCCCATGCAAGAGAGGCCATTTGCTCAGTTAAAATACAAATGTCCAAGACCATTGTGGTAACATTGAGTTGTAGTTTTTATTTAATTGATGTGTCTTTCTTCCTTCCTTCTTTCTTTCTTTCTTTCTTTCTTTCTTTCTTTCTTTCTTTCTTTCTTTCTTTCTTTAATTATTTATTTATTGGTTTTTTGAAACAAGGTTTCTCTGTATAGCCCTGGTTGTCCTGGAACTCACTCTGTAGACCAGGCAGGTCTCAAATTCAGAAATCTGCCTGCCTCTGCCTCTTGAGTGCTGGGATTAAAGGCCTGCGCCACCACTGCCTGGCACTTCCTTAATTTTTACATTTGCAAATTATTCCATTTCTATTTGATTTAAAAGATCTGTTATTAATAAAACACTGAATTTTTAAAAGTACATTCAATAGAGGATATCAAAACTAATAATAAAGCACTACACTTTGCAGATTCATTTTGTAGATTGAATATAGCATATTTCATTGAGTAACTGTAAAGTAATATTAAGATATCACAAGAATAAAACCTACAGCTGAGAAAATATAGGTAGCATCATATAATACCATTGTATTCACTGTTAAGAAAAAACAATTTATACACACTTTCACCTTGTTTTAAATTAATTTCAAAACAAACATGTTATTTCTCCAAAAGATAGATGATTTACAACAGAAGCATACAGAAATGTTACAGGTTTTATGTAACTTCTTATAGTTATCTGTTTAATAGTCAAAATAATTTCATCTTAATTACAATTATATAGGAAATATTCTCCATGAGATAACAAAACTGTTATTCTCATTCTTAATAAAAATATAAATAAAATATTTATAGACTATCTTCTTTTCTGATTTTATAACATACACTTAGAAAATATTTTAAGTTAATAAAGAGGTAATTGCAATATAAGTGATGTCTAACTTAAAAATTATCTTTGTACTGTAGCTAACACAGGTTCCTAGAGTTTAAAATAACTTCAACCTAAATAAAAAAGAGTTATTGAAGGAATAAAAACTAAACTATTTTTAACTGTGCAAAAAAAATCCATGCACTTCATTTTCCATGCCCTATTTGGAGAAAGTCATCAAAGAAGTTAGTCAGAACACAGTTTAATACATGTTTTACAAATGATATATTCTTTATCTGGTATATCATGTAAACTAGAAATTATTAACTCTTTTATAATGGGAAAATGTAGAAGGAATAGTGAAGACGATTCATAGACAAATACAAAGTTTCTATAAAAAATATCAAGCGAAAAACATCATTACAGTTCTGTGAGAGTTGTGATAGGATATTAAATTGGCCAAACTTCAAGAAAATATAATTGTAATGGTCGTGAAAGTAATTATAATACTATGGATACAATGCACTTAAAAACTAGCTCCTTCTTGGTTTTTCTCCCTATTTCTGAACCTTTTCTATTTAATAAATCTTTATTCTAAATTCTTCCAATTAGTATTTTGATGAGCTAAAGAGGCAGCCTATATTACAGAAAAGCTGAATTTATTTTGTTAGTTCACAAAGGAAAGGAATAGACTGACCCTTTACTTTGGACTGCTCATATTTTCAAGGAATTTACTTCTATATAGTAATGCATCTGTTCATAAAATTACTCTGTCACAACTCATCCAGAAATATTCTTTAATACTTCTAAGTTCTATAAATCTACACTTGCATCGAGTTTTTATATGAATATCCATTCTAATGATTTTGAGGAAAATACATCATCTTCCAATAAATGACATTATCCAGTTTGCATTGGGCTTATTCTACTCTTCGTTTCATGCCAGATAAAACTCCTGTGCATGTCATAAAAATACTATTAGAAAAAATCATAATTTTGTTGTTGCATATTATTGTCCATATATGGAAATGAAGCCATATCAAATTATATATTTGCTCAAGAAGTCTAGAGTCATATTGATTTCCAGCTATGTCTTTTGTTTGGCTAATGGATCACTGCTCACTGAATTGTTCATCAGTAGTTTTCTCCTAGACTCCCATAAATATTGTAACCTGTTGTCATCTCTTTTGTCAGAAACAAAAACTTGAATATAAAATTTGATACTACACAATTGAGTCAGAATAGGAACCTGGAAGCTTCATCCCTAGTGCCTAGAATTGATAGTCCTAATCAATGGAGTATGCACTGCTAGAAGTTAAACATAATCCACTTACCCAACTATGAATCCTGCAAGCTACAATACCAAATGGCTTGGCAGGACATGCCAGCTTACATCCCACAAGATTGACATGAATCTTATGGGAGTAACTGAGTACTTTTTGCTAGATTTTACATTTGCTATTGATCTCAAATCTAAGATCTGATCATAGTAAATCAATTTTATTTCCATTGTTCCTTCCTTTGTTCGATTATTACTTTTTGTCACTTGTTTGTTTTCACTTTATTGTTTAAATCACACAGACAGGACCTTATACAATTGAGATAGCCTTCTTCACACCATGTACCTGAGAATGAGGTGATCACCTGATTCTCCTGTAAAGATTCAATGTCTGTGCCACTTCACACTGTTTTATGGGAAGCTGGGGCCCAATTCCAGGTTTCTGAGAATACTAAGTCATTCATTTATCAACTAAGCTATATCCCAAGCCCTGGTCATTCATATATATATATATATATATATATATATATATATATATATATATATATATAT
>JADRCH010007930.1:4589647-4633281 GCA_019843965.1 Rhynchomys soricoides
TATATATATATATATATATATATATATATATATATATATATATATATCTTCATGATGATTTCTGAGCTGAAATTTAGAAACTGTCTCCTCCCATTTATTATTTAATTAGTGTGATTTTTCATTCCTGTTTATGTAGCTGTTAACATCTATGTAGCATCAGACTGTTGTCAGCTTCTAATTAATGCAGTCAGGTTAACAGAGCAAAATGATCAATTGTGTTTTCAATGTAAATTTTTTAAAATTATTTTCTAATCTTGTTATGCTGTAATTACCAACTAGTAGCCATGGCATGTCAACAAGATGCAACGTGAAACTTCTGCTAATTTTGCAGCAATGGTGTTGGTGTGCTTCACTGACCTTTTCAACATTCTTCTTTGTCAGTGTTTCCTAAACCATTTCTACACAGACATAAATAATAAACAACAAAAGGTCATTGTTGTAGACTATTTCTTCATAAATGATTAAGAGAAAGAAAAATTATTTCCTCTGCATTTTGTAAATGATATTTTTTACTTAAACTTTTCTCATGATTTTTGTAGTATATGAAATGTTAATTAAATATACAGAATACCAACACCTTTCTGTTGAAGCTCCTGGGTCAGCTGCTTGAATAACTTTTGTTTTTGATAGGTTATATGTTGTACTTGCATCCTGCATGTATGAAGACAGATTTTTATAATAGAATTTTGGAAGTAATATTTCCAAAATATTATTTTCTAATATTGTTTTAGCAAGGTGAGATGAATTAATGTGATATGGGGTTTTTTTGGTTTTTGTTTTTTGTTTTTCTTTAATTGGATACTTTCTTTATTTACATTTCAAATGTTATCCTCTTTCCTGGTTTCCCCCTGCCTCTCTAAGTGTATTCCCCCACCCACGGAGCCACTCCTGCCTCCCTGCCCTCAAATTTCCCTGCACTGGGACATCCATCAAGCCTTCACAGGACCAAGGATCTCTCCCACCGATGACTGACAAGGCCATCCTCTGCTACACATGCAACTGGAGCCATGGGTCCCTCCATGTGTAGCCCTTGGTTGGTGACTTAGTCCCTGGGAGCTCTGGGGTGTCTGGTTGGTTCATATTGTTGTTCTTCCATGAGGTTGCAAACACCTTCAGCTCCTTCAGTCCTTTCTCTAACTCCTTCATAGGGGACCCCATGCTAAGTTCAACAGTTGGCTGTGAACATCTGCCTCTGTATTTGGAAGGCTCTGACAGAGCCTCTAAGAAGACAGCTATATCAGGCTCTTTTCAGCAAGCACTTCTTGGCATCCACAATAGTATCTGGGTTTGTTGTCTCTATATGGGATGGATCCCCAGGTGGGGCAGTCTCTGGATGGCCTTTCCTTCAGTCTCTGCTCTACACTTTGTTTTCTTATTTGCTCTCCTGAGTATTTCATTCCCCCTTCTAAGAAGGACCTAAGCACCAACTCTTTGGTCTTCTTGAGTTTTATGTGCCCTGTGAATTGTATCCTGGGTATGCCAAGATTTTGGGCTAATATCTACTTATCAGTGAGTGCATACTATGTGAGTTCTTTTGTGATTGGGTTACCTCACTCAGGATATTTTCAAGTTCCATCCATTTGCCTAAGAATTTTATGAAGTCATTGTTTTAAATAGCTGAGTAAATGCACCAATTTTATGTATCTATTCCTCTGTTGAAGGACATCTAGGTTCTTCCCAGCTTCTGGCTATTGTAAATAAGGCCACTATGAACACAGTAGAGCATGTGTCCTTATTATATGTTTGGAGAATCTTTTGGATACATGCCCAAGAGTGGTGTAGCTGGGTCCTCAGGTAATACTATGTAAAATTTTCTGAGTAATCACTAGACTAATTTCCAGAGTGGTTGCACCAGCTTGCAATTCCAGCAACAATGGAGGACTGTTCCTCTTTCTCCACTTCCTCGCCAGCATCTGCTGTCACCTGAGTTTTTGATCTTAGCCATTCTGACTGGTGTGAGGTGGAATCTCAGGATTGTTTTGATTTGCATTTCCCTGATGTCTAAGGATATTGAACATTTCTTTATGTGTTTCTCTGCTTCAAGTTTCTCTCCATTTAGCTTGAAGTTGCCTATTGGTTTGCTGCATTGTTTTTACTATGTTTAGGTGTGTGCCTTGAATTCCTGGTCTTTCCTAGTCTTTTAACATTAAGGGATATTGAATTCTGTCAAATGCTTTTTCAGCATCTAATGAAATGATCATGAGGTTTTATTTTTCCTTTGAGTTTGTTTATGTAGTGGATTACACTGATGGTTTTCCATATATTGAATCATTCCTCCATTCCTGGGATGAAGCCTACTTGATTGCGGTGAATGATCATTTTGATGTATTCTTGGCTTCAGTTTGCAAGAATTTTATTGAGTGTTTTTGCATCAATTTTCATAAGGGAATTTGGTCTGACATTTTCTCTTTTTACGTTTGTTTGGTCTTTGTGTGGTTTAAGTAAAAGCGTAATTGTGGCTTCATAGAGAGAATTGGGTAGTGTTCCTTCCATTTCTATTTTGTGGAATAGATTGAAGTGTATTGGTATTAAGTCTTCTCTGAAGGTCTGATAGAATTCTCCACTAATCCCATCTCGTCCTCGGCTTTTTTTGGTTAGAAGACTATTAGTGACTACTTATATTTCTTTAGGGGTTATCAGACTGTTTATATGGTTTATCTGATCCAGATTTAACTTTGACACCTTGTATCAATCTAGAATATTGTCCATTTCATCCGTATTTTCCAATTTTGTTGAGTATAAGCATTTGTAGTAGGGTCTGATGCTGTTTTTTTAGTTTTGTTGTTATATCTACCTTTTCATTTCTGATTTTAATAACTTGGATACTGTCTGTGTGCCCTCTGGTTAGTCTGGTTAAGGGTTAATCTATCTTGTTGATTTTCTCAAAGAACCAACTTCTGGTTTTGTTGATTCTTTGTATAGTTATTTTTGTTTCTACTTGGTTGATTTCAGCTCTGAGTTTGATAATTTCGTGCTGTCTACTCCTCTTGTGTTTATTTACTTTTGTTGTTGTTGTTGTTGTTGTTGTTGAGCTTTCAGGTGTGTTGTCAATCTGCTAGTGTATGCTCTCTACAATTTCTTTGGAGAGTTTTTCTCTTAGCACTGCTTTCATTGTGTCCCATAAGTTTTAGTATGATGTCTCTTCACTTTCATTAAATTATAAAACGTCTTTAATTTCTTTCTTTATTTCTTCCTTGACCATGTTATCTTTGAATAGAGCACTGTTTAGCTTCCATATGTATGTGGGCTTTCCATTGTTTTTGTTGGTATTGAAGACCAGCCTTAGTCCATGCTGATCTGATAGGAATCATGGGATTATATCAATTTTCTTGTATCTATTGAGGCCTGTTTTATGATCAATTATATGGTCAATTTTGGAGAAGGTACCATGAGGTGCTGAGAAGAAGGTATATTCTTTTGTTTTAGGACAAAATATTCTATAAATATCTGTTGAATCCATTTGGTTAATAACTTCTGTTAGTTTCAGTGTGCTTCTGTTTATTTTCTTTTTCCACAATCTGTCCATTTCTGAGAGTGGGGTTTTGAAGTCCCCCACTATTATTGTGTGAGGGGAAATGTGTGCTTTGAGCTTTAGTAAAGTTTCTTTTATGAATTTGGGTGCCCTTGCTTTTGGTGCTGTACTGGCTAGTTTTGTATGTAAACTTGACCCAAGCTGGAGTTATCACAGGGGAAGGAGTTTCAGTTGAGGACATGCCTCCATGAGATCCAGCAGTAAGGCCTTTTCTCAGTTAGTGATCAAGGGGAGAGGGCCCCTTGTGGGTGGTACCATCTGTGGGCTGGTAGTCTAAGGCTCTATAAGAAATCCAGCTGAACAAGCCAGGAGAGGCAAGAAAGCCAGTAAGCAGCATTCTTCCATGGCCTCTGCATCAGCTCCTGCTTCTTGACCTGCTTGAATTCCAGTCATGATTTCTTTTTGTGATGAACAGCAGCATGGGACTGTAAGCTTAATGAACCCTTTCCTCCCCAACTTTCATCTTGGTCATGATGTTTGTGCAGGAATAGAAACCCTGACAAAGACAGGAACATAGATGTTGAGAATTGAGACTTCTTCTTGGTGGATTTTCCCTTTGATGAATGTGTAGTGTACTTCCTCATCATGCTTGAAAACTGTTGGTTTAAAGTCTATTTTATTAGATATTAGGATGTCAACTCCAGCTTGTTTCCCGGGACCATTTGCTTAGAATATCTTTTTTCATCCTTTTACTCTGAGATAATGACTGTCTTTTTTATTGAAGTGTGTTTCTTATATGCAGCAAAATGTTGGATTTTTTTTTTGCATACACAGTCTGTTAGTTTATGTCTTTTTAAATATGAGTTGAGTCCATTAATATTGAGATATATTAAAGACAAATGACTGTTGGTTCCTAATATTTTTGTTTTTGTAGGTGGCCTTATGTGCTTATGGTTCTCTTCTTTTGGCTTTGTTGCGAGATACTTAATATCTTGTCTTTTCTTTGGTATATGTACTTTCCTTGTGTTGGAGTTTTCATTCTAGAATCCTCGGGAGATCTGGATTGGTAGATATATACTACTGTTTGTATTTGGTTTTATCTTGGAATATTTTTGTTTCTCCTTCTATGTTGATTGAGAGTTTTACTGAGTATAGTAGCCTTGGCTGGTATTATTGTTCCCGTAGAGTTTGGCTGACCTCTGGCCAGGTTCTTATGGCATTTATGGTCTCTGTTGAAAAGTCTGGTGTAATTCTCATAGGTCTACCTTTATATGTTACTTGGGCCTTTTCCTTTGCAGCTTTTAATATTCTTTCTTTGTTCTGTGGGAATAATGTTTTAATTATTATATGATGAGAGAATTTTTTTTTTTTTGGTCCCATTTAATTGGTGTGCTATAGTCTTCTTGTACCTTTATGGTCATCTCTTTCTTTAGGTTGGGGAAGTTTTCTTCTATGATTTAGTTGAAGACATTTTCAGGTCATTTGACCTGAGAATCATCATTCTCTTCTATTCCTATTATTTTTAGATTTGGTCCTTTTTATTTTTTTTATTTTTTTATATTTCATATTTTTATTTATTTTTTTATTTTCCTGCATGCTTTGGGTTTGGAGTTTTTTTATGTTTTGAATTTTCTTTGACAGTTGTGTCAATCTCTTCTACAGTATCTTCTACACCTGAGATCATCTCTTCTATTTCTTGTATTCTGTTGGTGATACATCTGTAATTACTGACCTCTCTCCTAGGTTTTCCATTTCCAGATTTGCCTTCATTTGTGTTTTCTTTATTGTTTCTACTTCCACTTTTAGGTCTTAGACCACTTTATTCAGTCCTTTCACCTGTTTGACTGTGTTTTCCTGTATTTCTTTCAGTGAGTTATTGGTATCCTCCTTAAACAACTCTATTATTATCTTCATGAGATAGGATTTTAGGTCAGCTTCCAGATTTTCAGATGTGTTGGTGTATTCAGGGCTTGCTGTGGTGGGAGAACTGGGTTCTGATGATGCCCATGTATATTGCCTTCTGTTGCTTATGGTCTTGAACTTGCCTCTCGCCATCTGGTTGTCCCTGGTATTTGCTGGTTTGGGTGATGCTGTCTGGAGTCTGCATCTTTTGTCTCTGGGTTGCTTCAGGTCTTCTGGTAGGCCTGAGGCCCTGGCTGTACCAGACCACCTATGGGGCTTTCTAACTGGGAGCTCCTCAGACGGACAGAGAAGCTGCTGATCTATTGCTCTTTCTGCAGGAAATTTCCTGGGAGGCCTTCAGACTGTTGTTTCTTCAGTGGATCAGTCAGGCTGTTGTCCTGTGTGAAGATGTTCTCTGGGGGAAGGAGTCTATGTACTATTGTTTATGTTTCCTTGTGTGCAGTAGAATTCCAGGGAGGCTTTCAGTCTGTTGGGTCAGTTGCCCTGCATGCCATAGAGCCCCCATGGGATCTTCAAACTGTGGAGTCTGTTGCCCAGTTGCCCTGTGTCCAAAGAGTACTTGGGATGCTTTCAAGCTGTGGTGTCTTCAGGGGAACAGGCAAGCTGGCGACCAGTTGCTCAGTTGTCTTGCATGGAGCAGATCTTCTGGGATGCCAATTGCCCTGCATGCAGCAGATTTCCTTGGATACCTCAGGCTGTGGTTGGTGTCATTTGCCCAAATGCTCTGAGTGCAGTGGATCTTCTGGGCTGGCTCAGGATATAGTGTCTCAAAGGGAGTAGATTAGCTATTAGTGTGCCCCAGAAGAAAGGACCAGGCAAAAGGGATATTATGTTTTTAAGAGAGCATAATATAATGTTATCTTGCTAACTAATTATAAAATAATTGTAAACTTCATACTTTACAAAGCATATTCCCCCAAAATCCTAAAAACATGAATCCTATAAACTTTGAATATCTGCCAAGTAAGAGATACTGTCTTTGTCTGAGAATCATTGTGTGGTGGAAAAAAAAAACGATATAAACTGCATCTAATAAGTGACTACTTCCATTTGGAGACCAAAAGACATACATCTACATATATTAATACATATATACAAATACATAGATTCATACTTTCATATGTGTATTTTCTTTGCATTTTAATATCCATTCACTTTATATATTGTATATTTTATATACAGATTCACATTTTTACAATTTCAACATTGAGTTATTCTAACTTTAACAGTATTTAAATCATATACCTATTAATGCATATTGAAAAAATAAAGGTGATAAGAAACTGCAGACTACAGTGACGAACATCAGAACTTTCCTTTAGTTGAAGTTCGGGAGAGCTGAGGAAGCTTTGACGGCTACAAAGGAAACAGCATGATATGTGGCAGTGCAGTAGATGATCTCGGAAACACACTAGGACCAAATGGTACAAGGATTTGTAACTCATGGAAAAGACCCTGGCTTCTTAATACTAAGATTTTTAAAGTTTTCTTGCACTGTTTTGGAGGATAACAAAGGGGGGTAGAGAAAAGAGTACATAGAGAGTCTTAAGGGAACATCTGAATAAATAAAATCATCTGGGGTGAGTATGAGAATTATTCCCACTGATATGTGTGCACAGAAGATCCAAAGAGTACTTATCCCAGAACTTTCTATTATCTAGAGGTAGAGGAAAAGAAAGAGAAACTGTCTTATCTATCACATGAAACAAGTCAATTAAACAGTAGCCACTAATTTTAAAACTTTGCTTTAATATAAAAGATATCTGAACTTAGCATGTGAATGTTAATCATTCTATAGCTGCATATGTTATGCTAAATAGGAAAAGAACAGCCTCAATTAGATTAAAAAGTAACTTTTTCTGGAGTGTGGGGAAGAGAGTCAAATAATTGAGAAAATAATAATGCCTAGTAATTTGTGAAATTTGCTCTAAACCGTACATCTTCATAAATGTTTGAAATTTAAACAAGAAAACTAGATTGTTCACTCAAAACTAAGATATCAGTTATATCAAAATAATATCCTTTATATTCAAACAAAGGATAACCATTAGCTTTATAAACTTGCATGACAACTGAATGAAAAGTAATTCTGATTACAGTTTACATTTAAAATTTTTGATATGTGATTTATCCAACATTTAAAGATTTACAACTTGAAAGTTAATTTGCCATAATGCTTGGATTTCTCAATTCTCTTCTCCAGTAATGTATGGCCTATTAATTTACCACTGCTTAAAATGGTAGCAGAAATACTCTTTAAGTATATAGCTTTGTCTGCATGAGATTATTTTAAAGTCAACCTGTTTCTCCCTGTTGGTTTTTGCTTTCTCCACCGTTAGAGCCCTACTGCTAACTGTTTTCAATATAAAAGACTGTGCCACCCAATAAATGGAGGTCTTCTTGCTTTGCTTATATACTTAATTAACTACCAAGAAAGCAGCAGGAGTGGGCTGAAGTTCCTGGATCTAGCTAGCTTCTGACTGGCCTTGTATACATACATACTGAGGTGAGGTGTCTCCTCTGAAGAGTGTAATTATATAACCCCAAAGTGCCATAGCTGCAAGGTCAAATCCCTGCATTAGAGAACTCAAAGAGAAAAGGCTTCCAGGTCTCCACATGCCTTTTGTTTATGAACTTGACCTCCAACATGTATTCCTTGTGTTAAGTTTACCTTAGATAATGTTTTCAGCATGGGTGTTAATTCAATATAGAGTTTGCTTGTTCTTTTGTTGTTTTTTTTGTTTTGTTTTGTTTTGTTTTGTTTTGCATTATACTCTTTCTACATAATTGGCATTTCCAACAACCAAAGAGCATGCAGTATATTGGGTGGACTAAATACTGACATTTGATGAAATGAAAACTATGTTTGGAGATGTCTCAAATAAAGAAACCTAAGTTTATTTTCAAAAATTTTGAATCTCAAATGTAATTTAGAATTTAATTTACTAAATGTTATACAATATGCTCAATTAGGGGAAAAACCATGGTTGTTACTGGAAAACAAGATAATCACTTAGCAATAGTGAAGTCATGACTATTAATGGAGAATCTGCAACCATTGAGCTACTAAATCAGCATATTTCCTGTGATTTTATATAAACATCTGCCCTTATACTCACATATGAGTATAGTCTTCAACCCTCATCATGAAAACTTCCATTGCAGAAGACAAATGCAGACCATTAAAAACAACAACAACAACAACGAAACAAAAAACCTAGCAATCCAAATGGAAAGTTGTGGAGCTCAGTATGAATAAATATATCTACAAAAATATTCAACACTTAAGTATCATGAAACATTGTGAGAGGATAGAAAAATTGTAATAACCAGATGATTACGGAGTTTGCTGTGAGATTTTGTTTCTTAAAAATGTTAAAACTATACACATGAAGTTTCGCTAATATGACTATCCAAATCTGAGCTGAATAAGCAGAACACAAGTGAGTATTCGAAAGTAATGGGAACATCTACAAGGCCTTAACCCTTCAAAGAACTATAGGCAACTAAAGAAAGCTAGGAATGGAAGAGTTTTTCAAGAAAGTGTCTACCAATTATTTGTTCAATGCAAAATGGTCAGACCTGAAAACAAATGTTACATGCCAGTAACATTATGTCAACTGAGTAAGTTATATGGAGGAATGGGTGTGTGTGTGTGTGTGTGTATTAAAATGCATATACATGTGATAACAATTAATGAAAAAAAGTAGGGCATCAATATGAAGAAAAATAGGCAATGGTGTATGTGAAGGTTTCCAGGGAAGAAAAAGAAAGGAGAGATATTATTAAATTATTATAACCACAAATTTTTTAAAAGTTAAAAAAACAAAACATTTAACTAAATGGTTGCCAACCTGTGGGTCACAGCTTCTTTTGAGTAACATAGCAGATATCCTGCATATCAGATATTTAGATTGTTATTGCTAACAATAGCAAAATCACAGTTACAAAGTAGCAAGGGAATGATCTTATACTTGGAGGTCACCACAGCATAACAAATTATATGAAGAAAGACATTGGTACCAAAATTGTGGCATCACTATGACACAGATGACTGTTGATTTGGGGAAAATTGTGAAAGAATTAGGAACTTCAGATATAGAAAGACACAGAGTGTTCAAAGCCCAGTGAACTCTTCTGAGAACGAAAAAAAAATAATGCTGAGAGCAGTACAGATTGTGAAGTTTCAGAAGAATGCTTGAGATATCCTTAAAGTGACTATATCTGGCATATTTGTTATTTTGAAATAAGAATCTATGGTCAGCTGGGTTTGAAGACATGATAATGATTTAAATGAAACCAAGAGAATTGAGGTAAAATATTGAAAGCATTTCAACAGGTAAGTACAGTAAAGTGTGATCCAGGTGTACCAGTGCTGTACCTTGTGCTGACAGCTGAACTTGGTAATGACTTAGAATCTCAAGGTGGTACTGCTGTTGAAGGTATGAATGGAAAGGAGCTGAGGCTGGCACTGTGAGAAGCCAGTGGAAGGCATTGAGACCTCAGGTGTGCCACAGAATTGAAGGGTTTAGATAGAGAATTTGAAAATTTTCACCATGTGGAAGACTAGAGACCCAGAAGGGGGGCCTACCAAAAGCTATTGTTCATAGTGCCTTCTTTGTTTCAGAGTTAAATCTTCCAGATTGGGAGTGATATAATTATGAGGTAATAGCCAAGGAGAGCAGTAACTTCAGAGATATAGCTGCCATGAGCAACAAGACACATCCATATGCTGTGGCAGTTCCTTTGGTACCTGAAAAATCACAAGTTCTAGAAGCCAGGCACTGAACTTTTATCTTTTGGACTTTGGATATGGTTCAGTCTGATTTGGCTGTTTGTGTGTCTTACTTATTAAGGTAAGAAAATGCTTAAATCTTTATTGATTTTATAAAAATATTTGAGAAATTTTAGTAATTTCAAATTCTTTGTAGTTTGAAAAAGATTCTGGATATTCTAAAGAAACTAAATTTTTAATTAGTTTAATTTTTAAAGGCTTATTTGTTTGTTTATATATTTTATTCATTTCTAATATATAACATCCAAAACATAGTATTCCCTCCATGTCCCACCCCCATGCCAATCCCCCTCTTTCCCAGATCTATAGCTCCTCCAAGTAGACTTTTAAATGTGGAAGGTTTTACATGTATTATTAATATACCATTTTGGAGACAAATGAGAAAGGAAAATATTATAGTTAAATAATGATATGTTTGTGTGTCAGGTTGAAAGTGTTTAAATCTTTCTGGCAAACACTAGTTTTATAATGTTAACATAGACGGAAATCATTTGGCAAGAGGGAACCTCGATTGAGAAAATACTCTGACAAACTTAACCTGTACAAAAGCAAGTGCTGCATCTTCTTGATTATTGATTCTGAAGGTGGGCCAGGTCAGTTGTGGCAGTGCTACTACTGGTCAAGTAGTCCCAAATGAAATAAATAGCAGGTTGCGTGAAACATAGAGATCAAGCCAGTAAGCAACACTTTATTATGGCTTCTGCTTCAGGTGTTGCCTCTGAATCCCTGCCTTGGTTAAGTTCATTTCCTGACTCCCTTAGTTATATAGTGTGATCTGAGAGTTCTAAAGTGAAATGTTTCTTTTGTACTCCATGTTGCTTTGGTCACCATATTATATCACAATTGAACCATAATGAATACAGTACAAAAGCCCCATGATTTTCAATCATGTATCATTTTTTGTGTATATCCGTGGCATATGACCACTGAAAGTAGAAACTTGTTTTTTCCACTATCATTTGTAACTGAAAGATGGAAATTTAAATATATTGCAAAGCTGTGCAGATCATGAGCCATATGAATTATGTAAAAACACAGTAAAGCTTTGGAGGAAGAAAGAAGACTCTCTACATTAGGAAGTTTCATGAAAGGTTATTAGAACAAGTGTTACAGAGAGTCAATTGGGGCAAATAAAAGGGGAAAAATTACGGTCACAGTGAAGGATATCAGAAAGATTTTCACTAAGATCAATTCTTAGAACCAGAAAATGATTCCAAAGATATTGCATCGAGACAGTTTTACAAATTGTGCCAAAAATATGTCTTCAAGGTACATTAATAATAGTGGAAATAAATTTGTAGAAATATTAAAAATTGTTAGTGAAATATATACATTGTTACCTGAAAGAAGAACCATTTATCCACACCTTTAATTTTGAATGTAACAAATAATTTTATTCCTATTTCAATTATGTGAGAATGTGCTATTTTTACACATGTGTATGCATGTTTATAAATGTTTGGTGCATGTGTACCTGGAGGCTAAAGACTGACATCAAGAACTTTCTTTAATTTCTCTTTCATTTCTTTTTTTTTCTTTTGAGAAAAAATCAGATAAACTCGGAGTATACTCTTTAATTAGTCTTTTTAGCCAACTCACTCTATTGATTATTTATATCAACCTATCAAGGTAACAGTGTGTAACTGTATGTATATATGTGTACATTCTATATTTTTCCTACCTAAAACTATACAGTTGTTTAACATATTGTTTTTATACTTAAAATATACCTATAATATCATTTTAGCAATATTGGTTTCATATATATCTTAATAGAGTTGTATTAGTAAAAATGATTATATTTGACTGATTACATAAAGACAGTGCCTATGTTTCCATGTTTTGTAGAAAGTCTCAAAGTTTTTTTTGACTGTTTTTATAGTCTCTGTTTTCTTCTCAGAGATGAGAACATTTTTTGTCCCTTCAGTGAGAAGTCACTTGTACTGTAGCCATGAATGGCTGAGATTACGTTAAATATACTTGGTCCAATATGAGAAAAGGGTTTACTTTGTAAACACAAATTGTAAATTAACAGCACAATATCCAAAGTTGATTTGGGGCAGGAAAAAAAAAAAAAAAGATTAACCATTTGCTTTATCAATATTCATTACTGTTCTTTGAACATTCTTGGAGTGAAAAGTAAAATTATATTTTGGATTAAATAGATATATATTATTTAGAGTTGTTGTTTAGGAATCAAGAATTATAGTAACAATATATAACAATGTATAAGTTCAGGAAATGAGAAATTCAATTGAAGAAAATAGTCAAAGTGATAGACCTGTTGTCTTAAAATAAGTAAATAAATAAAACAATGGCTTAAGGACCTCAAAATGGCTCAGCATGTAAGGGCATGTGCTGCTCAGCACACTAAGATTATGGACCAGTGAGGCATTGGTAATGTTTCGTCCTGATGTGTGATACCTAGCAAGGACAGGAGTCAGAGACTCAAATTGGTGCCTAAGGGAACTGCATTTTCTTTAGTTTAGACTACAGCTAAACTTCAGTAATTCTTAGTAAGAGACAGGAGGAATGTGAAATATGAAAATATAATGAGATTCTTGATTCTCATATCTGAAATCTGAAATCTCTTAATTTCTTCTTGTTTATTTCTGGTGCTAATATTTATTCTTTTTGTCTGTTGATGTTTTGTTTTGTTGTTTATTTTTTTTTTTTACTTATTCACTTTACATCCTGCTCATTGCTCCCATCCTGCTCTCCCCTTCCTACAATCTCTTCCTCTCTTCCTCCCCTTCTCTTCTGAGAGGATGGGGCTCCCTAGGTATCCTCCCACTCTGACACTTCAAGTCTTAGTGAGGATAAGCCCTTCCCAAGGAAGACAAGACAGCCCAGCTAAGAGAACATATCCCATACATAGACAATAGCTTTTGGAATAGTCCCTGCTCCAATTTTTTGGGACCCACATCAAGACCAAGATGTATATCTGCTAGATATGTGTAGTGAGGCCTAAGGCCAGCCTGTATATATTCTTTGGTTGGTAGTTCAGATTCATGGGTCTAAGTTAGTTGACTCTGTTGGTCTTTCTGTGGAGTTCCTATCCCATTCAGGCTTCGAAATCCTTCCTCCTATTCTTCCATAAGAGTCCCCATGCTTTATCCACTGTTTGTCTGTGGGTGTCTATATCTGTCTGATTCAGCTGCTGGGTGGAGCCTCTCAGAGAACAAGGTGTTCCTGTCTGCAAACATAGCAGAGTATCATTAATAGTGTTAGGTATTGGTGCTTGCCCATGGGATGCATCACAAGTTGGGCCTGTTATTGGTTGACAATTCCCACAGTCTCTGCTCCATTCCCATGCCTCCTTTTCTTGTAGACAGGATAAATTTGGGATAGAAAGTTTTGTAGGTGGGTTGGTGTTTCTATCACTCCCCTGTAATTCCTGCCTGGCTACAAAAGATGTCATCTTCAGGTACCAAATCCTCAAAGTAGCGAGTCAGAGCTAGGGTCACCTTCCCTGATACTTGGGTGCCTCCCTATCTCAGGTCTCAGACTCTTCCTGGAGATCCCCACAACCACCCCAAACCCATCAGTTCAATTCATTCTCATGGCCATCTTCATGAGATATAGACATTTTTTCTTGAAGGTGGTATTAAATGATATTGATGATATTCTCTATATCTTTTTGCCTTTATATAAAATGTTTTTCTTTTTATAAGAATAGATTGCAAGCTGGTACAATTAAAATCAGTCTGGTGAATCCTCAAAAAATTGGACACATTACTACCTGAGGACCCAGCTCTACCAGTCCTGGACATATACCCAAAAGATGCTCCAACATATAACAAGAACTCATGCTCCAGTATGTTCATAGCAGCCTTACTTATAACAGCCAGAAGCTGGAAAGAATTCAAATGTCCTTCAAAAGAGGAATAGATATAGGAAAATGAGGTATATTTACACAATGGAGTACGATTCAGCTACTAAAAACAATGAGACAATATCATCCTGAGTGAGGTAACCCAGTCACAAAAGAACACACATGATATTAACTCACTGATAAGTGGATATTAGCCCAAAGCTCAGAATACTCAAGATACAATTCACAGAATATGAAGCTCAAGAAGAAGGAAGACCAAAATGTGGATGCTTCAGTCCTTTTCAGAAGAGGGAACAAAATACTCACAGGAGTTAGAAGGTGGGAGGGACATGAGAGGAAGAAAGGAGGAGGGGGGAAAGGAGGAGCAAGATCATATATGGGAGGAGACAGGGATGATATACAGAGGGTTAGGAATTTGAATAAAGGTATGTAGCAATGGGGGATGGGGAACTAGGAGTAACCACCAGCATGTCCCAGATGCCAGGAAAGCAAGAGGGTCCCAGTACCCCACAGGGATAAGATTAGCTGAAATGCCCAACAAAGGGGAGGGAGAACCTGTAGAAACTATATCCAGAGGTTAGGCAAGGTCCCTGATTGAGGAATGAGGCCACCCACTCATCTCCAAAATTTTAACCCAGAATGACTCCTCTTTAAAAAAAAAAAAAAAAAAAAAAGAAAGAAAGAAAAAATACAGGGACAAAGTGTGGAGCAGAGACTGAAGGACAGGCAATCCAGAGACTGCAACACCTGGAGATCCATCCAGTATACAGACACCAAACCCAGACACTATTGTGGATGCCAAGAAGTGCTTGCTGACAGGAGTCTGATATAGCTGTCTTCCTAGATGGTCTGCCAGAGTCTAACAAATACAGAGGAGGATGATCACAGCCAACCATTGGATTGAGCACAGGGAACCCAATTGAGGAGTTAGAGAAAGAACTGAAGGAGCTAAAGGAGTTTGCAACCCTATGGGAAGAACATCAATATCAACCATTCAGACCTCCAGAGCTCGCAGGGACTAAACCACCAACCAAAGAATACACATGATAGGACCCACGGCTCCAGCTGCATAAGTAGCAGAGAATGGCATTGTCTGGCATCAATAGGAAGAGAGGTCCTTGGTCTTGTGAATGCTCGATGCCCCAGTGTAGAAGAATGCCAGGGCAGTGAGGTAGAAGTGGGTAGTTGAAAGGGGGAGCACTCTCATAGAAGCAGGGGGAGGGTGATGGAATAGGGGGTTCGGAAGGAGAAACAGGGAAAGGGGATAACATGTGAAAGCTAAATACATAAAATATCCAATAAAAAAATAACATTAGTTCATACATTGGGTTTTATTTTTGTTCTCATTTAAAATATCAATGAAGAGTTCTGTTAAGTCTATAATGACTATTTCAATGTCAGTTTTATGGCTTGAAGATGCTTGGTGAAATCATAACTGTGTATAATTGAGAACCATTTCAAGTACAAACATACAACCTTTTAAAACTGAGGGTAAGATATAATGTGTAAATAAGAAGGTTTGGTGCCTTCTAATAATGTAGCCATTAGCCAAGGAAATTATTTGAATGCATATCTCTGAGCTGTGTTAGGAACAAAGTCTATGCAAGCTGCCCCAGAGAATCAGGAATTGTCATTTTTCATCTTGAAGTAGAAATGAATCTTCGATAAATTAATTGGGATGTTATTGTTCTATGTGTTACAGTGTGAGAATATGTAGATCCCAGGAAACAGAACATGGATGAAACGTGCATTTGGTTCACCTTTTACAAAATGCAAACAGAATGCATTCCAAGGTTTATAAAGAAAAACCACACAATCTACTCTATAAACATAAAGCAACACTTCAATGGTAAATTTAAATGCTAAATGTGTGTCTTGCTTTTCCAAACACACTGATTAAAGGGTGCTCATATGTACTTCCCTTTGTATGTGTATTGTTACATTGGATACATGTACAGCATGAGAGAGAGAGAGAGAGAGAGAGAGAGAGAGAGAGAGAGAGACAGGGAGAGAGAGAGAGAGAGAGAGAGAGAGAGAGAAAGAATTTTAATGTCCTAGTGAGAATGTGGATGCAAGTGAACAACATTTGTGACTTGGTCTATCCTTTTATCTTGTCAAGAAAATGTCACTTTTGTTTTTGTGCTACTGTATAATCCATGTTTGTTTCTTATTACTTAGTTATTTGTACCCACCCAAATTGTACCCCTCCCAAATTCCTCTTCTCGACCCTCCATTCCCCATCCCTTTCTCCTCTGAAAGTGTGGGATCCCAGTGTACTCCTCCACCTTGGTACTTCAAGTCTAAATTAGGTATACCATCTACCACTGAGGCCAAACAAGGCATTCCTGTTGGAGAACAGATTCCACAGTCAGGCTACTGTTTCAATGACAGCCTCTTCTACAGTTGTTGGGGAACCCACATAGAGACTGATCTGTATGTCTTCTACATATGTGCTGGGGCCTCAGCCCAGCCTGTGTATGCTCATTGGTTGGTGGCTCAGTATCTGAGAGAATTCAGGGTTTGAGTCTGTTGATCTTCCTGTGGGGTTCATATCCACTTTAGTTGCCTTCTGAAGGAATGTCCTACATGTGCCAACCCATTTTCCCTTACAAAATCTGAAATTAGATGATTGTCCATACTCTTATTTATTTTGTTTTAAATGGGTTCAAGGTATGAGGCTTGCACTGAAGCATTATTTCCTATTGATTCATCTTGCCAGTCTCTCACCACTATTTCTCATGATCGTAAAAGAAAGGAAATAAATTGTTTTCAATACTGTTTTAGTACAGGTTTCTATTCCTGCACAAACATCATGACCAAGATGCAAGTTGGGGAGGAAAGGGCTTATTTGGCTTACACTTCCAATTAGTGTTCATCACAAAAGGAAGTCAGGACTGAAACTCAAGCAGGTCAAGGAACAGGAGCTGATGCAGAGGCCATGGAGGAATGCTGCTTACTAAGGCTTGCTTGCTTCACCTGGCTTGCTCAGCTGGCTTTCTTATAGAGCTCAAGACTACCAGCCAACAGATGGTACAACTCACAAGGGGGCCTCCCCCCTTGATCACTAATGGAGAAAATGCCTTACTGCTGGATCTCATGGAAGCATTTTCACAACTGAAACTCCTTTATCTGTGATAACTCCAGCTTCTGTCAAGTTGACACAAAACCAGCCAGTACAATTGACCCCTTGTCAACTTGACACACAAATACATCACTATTAAGCCTCTACTCTAACTTTTTTATTTATCCCCAAGATCTAAATAACTTTAAAATCCCACAATCTTTACAAATTCTTACATATCAAAATTTCAATCCCTTTAAAAATATCCAATCTCTTAAAATTCAAAGTCTTTTTACCATTAGAAGTCTCTTAACTGTGGGCTCCACTAAAATACCTTCTTCCTTAAAGAAGGAAAATATATCAGGGCACAGTCACAATCAAAATCAAACTCAAAGTCCAACCATCCAATGTCTGAGTCCCACTAATGATCTTCTGGATTCTTCCAAGGGCTTGAGTCACTTCTCTAGCTCTGCCCTTTGTAGCACACACCTTGTCTTCTAGGCTCCAGATGATGGTACTCCACTGTTGCTGCTGTTCTTGGTGGTCAGCTCATGGTACTGGCATCTCCAAAACACTGCTGTCTTCTGCTGCAACTAGGCTTTACCATGGTCCCAAGCCTCACCTCTTTTGCATGACCCCTTCAATACTGAGCTGTCATTGCAACTGAGGCTGCACCTTCACCAGTGGCCTTCCTTGGCCTCTCATGGTGCCCAGGCCTCAGTTGCTCTTCATGACTCCTTCATGCCTTCAAAACAAGTACCACCTGGGTGACTCTTACACATTACCAAGTCCAGCCACAGCATAAGGTACAACCCTGGCTTCTCTGAAATGCAGCCTCTGTGCACTCAGAAAACACTTCTCAGAAGATTTCACCTCAATGATACTGATCTCTTCCCAATCACCACCAGTTTCCCAACTCCAGCTATCCAGCATCAATAGTCCCAGTAATGCAATGGTTTTGCTTTGGTAGTTCTGGTATCTTGGTAATCACAGGTGACCTTCAGCCCCAGCTAATCAAAACCAAAGAATCTTCACAGTAAAAATAGGAATGGCACTGATAAGAGTCTTTAATCTTCCCTCTGAAATTTCACAAGCCAGGCCTCCATCTTCTGCACTGTTTACAACATTATCTTCCAAGCTCCTACACAACATCCCACAAAGCTCTTAACACCAAATGGATCTTCTAGCCCAAAGTTCCAAAGTCCTTCCACAGTCCTCCCTAAAACATGGTCAGGTTGTCACAGAAATACCCCACTACGCTGGTACCAATTTGTCTTAATCAGAGTTTCTATTCCTGCACAAACATCATGACCAAGAAGCAAGTTGGGGAGGAAAGGGTTTATTTGGCTTACACTTCCAATTGGTGTTCATCACAAAAGGAAGTCAGGACTGGAACTCATTCAGGTCAAGGAGCAGGAGCTGATGCAGAGGCCATGGAGGAATGCTGCTTACTAAGGCTTGCTTGCTTCTCCTGGCTTGCTCAGCTGGCTTTCTCATAGAGCTCAAGACTACCAGCCCACAGATGGTACAACTCACAAGGGGGCCTCCCCCTTTGATCACTAATGGAGAAAATGCCTTACTGCTGGATCTTATGGAAGCATTTTCGCAACTGAAACTCCTTTTTCTGTGATAACTCCAGCTTGTGTCAAGTTGACACAAAACCAGCCAGTACAAATGCAAAACATTTTCTATTCAGAATACTGGGTGCAAAGAGGGTGTTATTTAAGGTTCTTAGCATGCAAACAACCACAGAAGTTTTCCATATGATAAATCATATTTACCTATAGAGTTATGGAGGATCTACTTGAATCTGGACAGTATATTGAGTATTCTTTGAACTTTAGGTAATTGCTTAATTTAACTGAAGCTTAATATCCTCATTTGTAAGATAATGATAATATTTTCTTTGTAATTGACTTCTAATACTTAAAAAAGAGAATTAATTCAAATCATACAGAAACTGGTCTGCTACTAGTAAGAAATAGGTAATAAGATTTAGTCTACATTCTTGAGCACAACAATTTTTAAAATTGGAATATTTATGAAGTCTTTTTTAATTGCTAAAATGATTATTCATACTTTATATATGTTTTATTTCAACACAATTTTCTAGTAAATATAACAATATCATTTTTGGGGTGACATAAATTCTTTGGGAGTAAAATTTTGGGGATTTAGAAAGGAGCAGGTTATGCCATTCCTTGGTTTGAGCCACTTTGACAGGTAAATCATGTACTCATTTATCCTTCCAAGGTCATTTCTTCATTTCTGCTTTGTACTTGGCATTTGGGCTTACAAACCACTCTTTGAAGTTATACATGCAACTTCTTCTTGATAGATCTTAAGCTTCTTTCAAACTGTAGTGAAGCTTGGGCAACAGTTCTAATCAGCAAAGAAATTTTTTTGAACAGTGTGCTTTTCCCACTCGTTTCACAAACTTCCTAATATACTATAAAAGGAAAATGAAATACTATTTATATGTATTATTCATGAGAAGGTTTACTTAAATTGACAGAGTTCTGAAAATTCCATCTGTTCTTAAATGATGTTTTCAGGGAAAGAAAAATAGATATTGGTTTAAACGATGACTTGCAATATACAAAGCAAAACAATTACAAATGCACATATTCATATCCAGAACCACACAAGATAAACACACACAAGTACACACATGCATACAGACCCCCCATCACAGGTGCACACACCACCCACAGCAGTTTCACACACATGCACAGTTAAACCACAACTCACACATACACACATACATATGTATGTGCACACACAGGCAATCAATATTTTCTTTTAAAAGTTAAAGAAGTCAACTTTTCCCAGAATGTTAACATTATCCTAGAAACAATGAATAATCCTGAATTTTCTTTGTCAATGTGCTTGGCAATATTTATAACAGCAAATGACTCTACAAAATGTCATTTTTGGACTGAGTTTTTGGGTACAGATCATTATTAATATAGTTTTTACTTCAATTACTTAAGTTTCCAAATAGAATCCCAGCAAACACACAAGATGGTATTAAAAACTATACAGTAAACTTAGGCTTATATCTTAGAATATACATATCTACCAACTTTGAAACTACGTGGCAAGTCAAAACTATTTGCCTTCATTTACTTCTGGTAATTTCTACCTAAGCATTGTAACATTTTGAAATCTGAGCAACTGTATCTCAAGGTATTGTTTCTCATAGTCTTATCAATATTTGTTATTAGGTGTACACTTTAGTTATTATATAGGCCAATCAGGGGCCAGTCAATTTTAATGTTTTTAAGCTGTACTAATATAGAAATGATGACATATATAACACATATATAAAATAATGTAAACTTGACAATTCATTAATGCATGTCAAAATTTATCTTATTAATATCCATACTATTTTTTATAATTTCACATTTTTCCTCAGGTAATTCTTTTTGAAAATTTTCATACATATGGATCAGTCATTTTATTCCTTCATCATCATTTTACATGTAACCTTTTATGGTATCACACATCTATAACCCGACCACATGGAATGTAGAAGTAACAACATTAGAAGTTCAACATCAGCCTGAGCTACATGAGAGTTACAAGACAAACCTGGGCTATAAAATACCTGTGTCAAAAAATAAATTTAAAAAATAGACAAATGAAAATCAAAAGAGATGTTTAGATTTACTCTTTATTTTCTTAGAATCTTGTAATGAACTATGAAGAATTGATTTAGGAAACAAATGAAAGTTAATTAAACTAGTATATACATGTTTATCAAACTGTATGCAATCCACTATTGTGTGAAAAGTTTGTTAAATCATTAAAAGTAAAATGAGCAATGCTAGGAATGGAGAAGCTGGAGGCCTGTTCTTGCTGTTTTGACACAGACTGTAAAACACCTACTTTATTTGCTTAGAGCAAAGGAGTGATCAGTGTGAACTTCTCATAGAAGGGCCTTTGGCTTTGACTTCCAATCCTGAGGAAAGTAGCATTTAACTACCTTAATTTTTCTGAATTCCTAGTAATTATATACAATGGTATCTATTTATTCGTCTCTATTTCAATGGGATTTTTCCTTTCTTTCTTAAGGTAGAAGTAATATGTGTGTGTCCAAGGGAAAGCCCAGATTCAGGAAAATTGACATTGCTCCATAAGCCTCAATCCCGTAATCAGTCAGAAAAACCTGTATGGTAATATTCAAATTATTCCTTGATGAATCATATTCTCATCTTTTTAAGGAACTTTAAATTGACTATACTCAGTAGTAAAATCATCTAAGTACATGTTTGCTAATTTCAGTATTCTTTACACTTATCTTCAATCGTTAGAGATAGAAGGAAACATGTTCTTTATCTGACCAATAAAATAAGCAAAACTAGAAATTCAATTCACTCCAATGTCAACAAAAATGTGCTTGCTTATTGACAAACTGATAGCAAAGCAAGTGTGTTTATCCAAGCACTGATTCTTGTACGGTTCAATAAAAAGTAAACCTATCAACAATGAACATAATCCTCTTAAGTTACTTGATAATAGCTTCTGACATTGACATTCATGGTCTCATAACCTCTCTTCCTGAAGATTCCAACAAGCTTGGCAACATTTCTCAAGCATACTCTAAATGGCAAAGCAAACAAAGGGATTACTATGACACATTCAAAAATAAATATGCTTAACACTACACAAGTGTACACGACAGAAAGCAAAGAAGTAGCTGCAACCAATTGAGACTACATTAAAAATTTAGGTGAACAGGATTATCCACTCTGAACTGTGGCCAAAAGAAGGATAAAGTATTCAGAGTTAGCACAAAGAAATAATGTTTAAATAGTAACAGCTAACCCAAAACATAAACTTTAGTTATTAAAATACCTCTGTTGATTCCAATCTCTTCAGACCACTCTTAGACATGCTGATTTCTGTAAGCCTGAGCCCCTACTCCCACTTCATCTCCATCTACTTGGGCCTCAAGTACTTGGGCAGTTTTTTTCCTACTATTAATTTCAGTCTTTCCTTTCAGACCATCTCATTCCTTTATGACTCCTAGAGGACTTAAAAAACCACTGTATACTAGGTAGCTACAGCTGCCATTTTGACTGTGACTCAATAGATTATCTTTATCTTCTCTCCTGCCTCTATTCCTATATTCTAAGCCTACTAGCAAATCTGTCTATAATTCTGAATTCCTCCCAGCTCACCTTCCTCAGCTTAGGATTCTCTCCCTTAATTGTGGGGGACCCACGCTCTCCTTAATTCTTCCCTGATGCACCTAATATCATTTAATTCTAACCCATCTTCATTCTTTTGTGACTTGCAGCACCCCCTGCTCTCCCCATTTGAAGGACTCTTTACCAGGGATGTAGACACAGGAGGTCTGGGAAATGATTGTGATTGTGATATATTATGTGAAAATTATGAAATAATTCAAATATTATGTGGGAGAGAAGAAGCTAAAAATTGAAAATGCAGAAATCCAAACAAGGAGCTCAGAAGTAAACCTCACAGATGGACAAACATGGAGGAGAGAATTTCTGGTCTAGAATGTGAGGTAGAACTCAGACAAACTAAAATTTACTTCTAAAATCATCCAGGCATAAAATATCCAGAAAATCTTTGATAATTTGAAAAGAGCTAACCTAATATTAATAGGTATGGAAGAAAGGAAAGAAGCTGAAGTCAAATGCCCTGAAATAATATTTTGAACAAAATGATAGAAAACAATTTCTCTACATATAAAAATAAGAGGTACCTATGTAAAGAAAACACCAAGTAAATAAGACTGACAAAGCAATTCCCCAAGGCATAGAATAATCAAAACCCTGCATGTGTAGACCAAAGAAATGACTTTTAAAATCTGCAAGGAAATAAAACCCAGTTACATATAAAGTCACATGTTATTAGAATACATGTGTCATATCAATGGAGTTATTGAAAGCTAGAGAGGGCTGATTTCTACAAGCTCTGAAAGACCACAGATGCCAGCCTAGACTACTGTACCAAAAATCTGTCAATTACAGTTGATTGAAAAAAATAAATAAAAGCAATAAATTAAAAAAATAAACAATTTGTGTCTACCTAAACAGCTCTACTAAAAACACTGGAAGGAAAATACCCAAGAATGCACAAGGTATAAATAATTCTAGAATAGTAAATCAAAGGATATGTAAAAATACACATGGCAACAACGAATCAGGAATTATAACCAATGCTCAATTTAAATATTAATAGTCTCAATTCCCTAATAAAAACACAAAACTGGCATACCAAATTACAAAACAGGATCTTTTTTTTCTGCTTAATCCAAGATACAAAAAACACATACTATGTTCAAAAAGAGACATCACCTTAATGTAAATGGATGGAAAAAGATTTTCCAAGTGCATCCAAGAAGGAAGAAGTATGAATATTTGAATATACAACGGAATAGTCTTCAAACAAAAACTATTGGTAGATCCATGGAAGGACACTAAAGGAAAAATCCACCAGAAGATGTTATAATCCTAGATCTTTATGTATAAACACAAGGCCACAAAAGATTTAAAAAAAAAAAAAAACTTATACAGCAGCTAAAATCACATACTGTACCCCATACAATCGTAGTAGATGACTTGAATATCACACTCTCACCAATAGACAAGTCATAAAATCAAAAATCAAACAGTTAAGTGCTAAATTTAATTCAAATCTAAATAAAATAGACTTAATAGAAGCCTACAGTATATTTCACCCAAATATTAAGGAATATACTTATACCTTCTCCGGAGCCATAGCACTTTCTCCAAAACAGACCACATATTAGAACATAAACCAAATCTCCACAAACACACACTCAAAACAAAACAAAACAAAGCGTAACAACAGAAAATCTCACCTGGTATCTTATCTGACCATCAGGATTTGTAGCAAGATATCAAAAAGAACAGAGACAACACAATGCTTCCAAATTCATGGAAACTGAATGACGTACTCCAAATAAAAAACAACTCAAGAAGGAAATTAAGATTTTAGAGGTCAATGAAATGAACATAAGGCATAAGAAAGCTTATGGGATACAATGAAGGCAGTTCTATGAAGCTTCCTTTGTTACCTATAAAATAAAATCAAACGTGTGTATTCCTTATGCAGTTTTTATGCTCAGAGACATGTATTGATGTATTGCCACTTTTCTTCTTCACTTTCCTTTCAAGAAAGATTTATTTTTAATTTTTGTGTTATGAGCATTCTGCTTGCATTGATGTCCTTGTACTGGAGATATTCTTCTCCCCAAGGATGTCAGAAAATGGCAATAAACCCCCTAGCCATGTGGCTATTGGAAATCAAACCTCAGTCTTCTGGAAGAACAGCCAGTGTACTTAACCACTGAGCCAATAGTCGATTCTTTCCATGCACTCTTGGTGATTAATGTCTTTAAAATTTGTCTCTCTCTTCTCTCTTCTCTCTCTGTGTGTCTTTGTCTCTTTGTCTGTCTGTCTTTGTCTCTGTGTCTCTCCCTTTCACTCTCTTTGTCTCTGATTTTTGTCTTTTTCTGTCTCTCTCCATTTATCTGTTGCTGGTTCTCTGTCTCTCTGTCTCTTTCTCTGTCTCTCTGTCTCTATCTGTGTCTGTCTGTGTGTGTGTGTGCGTGTGTGTGTATGTGTTTGTGTGTCTATGGGGGGTGTAGTGTGCATAGATATACAAACACACAGGCACATGCACAGGTGTCTGTACATGCAGATTCAGTACTTGTGTAACTAGCCATAGCTAATGTATGATCACATTCAACAGTCAGTTCATGTCCATGAGTTCCTTTATATTGTGTTTCTTTCTATTCACTGGCTGTATTCCATCTTGGTGATGTTCTTTCAGTATTTTAAGGAATGATACAAATGTCTTGATTAGGGTAAGCCACCAAAATAGATAGTCAGTAGAGTCACATAGACTTGGTTACACATTTTAGACGTTGATAAGATTCAAAATTCTATGCTGAAAGACACAGATAAAAGTGTGATAATAGATCTATGATAGAAATATAGTATACAATGTTTAATTGATAAATTCCTACTGTGATAATTTCTTGCAGTAATTATCATCCATCTGTGAGATGATATTAGGCCACCTACTTTCTTGAGAGAAGCATTATGTTATGTAGCCTCCTATGAGCTTTCTATTAATGTATTATAATTCATGAAGCCATCAACAGCTAAATAAATCTTTGGGATGTTATAAAACTGGCAACATAATGAAATGACTTACAACAAGTTATTATGGATGATTTTTTTTTCAGTACAGGATGAAAATATAAAGATTTTTATAGTGAAACTCTTTGGCTAATATATGTTTTAGATCTTACATTTTGTGTCACTTCTTAAAAATAATGATCTTGAAAGGTTCTTTTCTTCTTTTGACATAATTCCAAGGTCAAGTCCAGTGTTTGACACAGAAAAACAGTAATTTTTGACTTCTGTAGTCTGAAGAAATTGAAAATGCAACACTAAGAAGAATAAACATTAATTTGTGGGCTAAGATAACTGTGTCTTTACCACAGTGGGCTATTTAAATCTGACAAAGCTCAAGCAGTTGTTACTGCACAGTTAGGGCAAATCCATCTCTTCTAACATAGCCTTATTTTATCAGTTCCTTACTACAAACTAATATAATACATAACCCAGCCAAAAAAGTAACCTTAGTTTTTTTTACAAATTATTATAGAAATATGTTGACATGAAAATACGTCAACATGATTGATAAAAATAATCAAGTGATTAAATTAAATCTTCAAGGAGAGAAGACATGTATAAAACTTATTCTATCCCCAAATAGTAGCTTGCTTATTATTTCATAGTTTGCAAAATATAATTAGGTCATGGCACAATTTTTGCTCTGTGAGTGACAGAAATCTCTGCTTCTCAAAGATTCTGCTGTGAACAGATGGCACAAAAGTGAAATTTGAATTATTATTGTTAAGTAGAATGTTGTTATTAGCAGAACACAATTTTTTTTTCTAGTTTATGGCATGTGAAGAAATATAAGTGCTCAAATAGACATATGTCACTCAACAATAAAGATGTATTGTATTAAATAGGGCTTTTGATCATATTAGTCCAATGCAAATGCGTAGCATACTTCAAGTATATTTTTACCATTATCACTGGCATATTATGCACCATAGCTATAAGATGTAATTTGACTTTTCATACTTTGTGGATTTTCTTTATGTCTCATATAATTATAAATTTTACAATCACCTCTCTTTTCTGAGATGTCTTATCTAGTAATATTTAAGTTTTTTAATACTAGGTCATCAATTCTTCTATGTTAATATTGATACTTTTTCTTAAATTTGCTAAAATATCTATAATTTTGTTGTATTTTTATTTAAGTAATTTGCTTAACTACTTGTTTTTATACTGTACCACTCATGGATTTAACGTAAATTAGGTATATTTCGAGTTGTAACTATACAACGAATAAATTAGTTTGTATCATATTACTATCTTTTTCATTTCTTTTGCATTTTATAGGAAGGGTTATGGGTGGGTAGAATGACAGTAATTTTGTGGTACAATAAATGTGTGAAATTGTTAAAGAACTAATTTTAGAAAAGTAATTAGACAAGGGTATTAACGTTAAAGTCAGAAACTACACAACACAGAACACAATCCATGTATTGTTCCATAACAGTAGATATTGGAATTTCATGTGTTAACTCAGTTCATGTTCTTTAAACATTAATTATTATCTCTCTAATGGTAACAGTGATTGCTGACAATCATGAGGAAATACAGGAAGCATAAAAGAAAAAAGGTAAAATTTAAAATCTCACTAGTTTACAGAGAAGTGTAAATATTGGCAATAAAATAGAATGAAATGTATTTTTAAAGAATGAGATGTAACAGATTAATTTTTTCTTTACTGTAGTTGTCTTAAGTTTAGATGTGTATGTGGAAGATATGGGAGTCCATTGAACTTTTGGACTCTTGTCTTTTCTTTTGCTTATGCTATGAGATATTGGAAATGCATTTGATGTTCACCAGAGCTGTCCCCACCTTCACGTTTTCATTCTTTGCACAGAAAGATCTAGGTAGGACATACTTAGTTATGTATTTTCAGGTTCCTGAGATGCTTTTCTTGACTCCCCCCTGTGTAGTGAATGTTTTCAGTGGTGTGTTTTTCAAGCACATTGGGAGGGTGGAGTGCAATTAATAGGGTCTTTCTGTAATTGATGAAAATGAACATGACTAAACCATACATGATACAAAGTCTTAATACACATTTTACTTTTTATAGACATAAAAATTATTGCTTGATAATCTGTGAAAATTGCCCAGAAACTAACAGGATTATTTGAAATATGTTATCCTTACTTAATCTAGCTGAGATTTGTGCAATTCTCCTTTGCCATCTCTCTCTCGCACTCTGTGTGTATGTGTGTGTGTGTGTGTGTGTGTGTGTGTGTGTGTTTCTGTTTTGGTGTGTGTGGTTGAGTGTGTGCATGTGTGTTTGAGTGTGTGTGTTGACTCTGAACAGTATATCTGAACAGTTGAACTTTAAAGTGTGTGTTCCAAAAGATCTTTGAATTCTCTTCTGTTGCACACATTTTAATGTTACACACAAGGCTTACAAAACTTCAAAGTGTTTTACAAATATAGTAACAAAAGTTAAATGGCTCATAGTCATACCTGTTTTCCTTTATCACCAAGAAGAAAGCCAGATTTGCTTGGTTTCAGTAGATGCCCTTTTCTGCCTCTAATCCATCCAGGTGAGTACTAGGTTTAAGGATAAACCAACCTGGGGTCCAGAGAAAGTATTCAAAAAAAATTAAAAAGCGTTGTCCAACTACCATTCTGCCTCTCATTCTAGGTAACCTTGTCTTCCTCAGACTCGGTGTTAGTTTTTTGATATTTCTGGAAAAGTTACCTAAAAATAGCATTGTGTGGACACAGAGAGATATATCACAAAAAAGTTCTAGAGCTAGATAAACCAACATCTTATTTATATTAAAGAAATAAAGAGTTCTTTGCTTATATGGACTTGGAAATTATTAGACAAGTTCATCAATGCATAAGTCTACATAAAAATGTACTTTGTACAAAGCTTAGAAAGAGTTCTAGAATAGTAGGAAAATTAAAACCAAATTTAATACCATAAACCTTAGTGAATTTGTTTTCTTATATCAAGAGAATATATTTGCATATACAAACTGTGTTATGAAGAATCCTTTAAATAGTAATTTCTTTTTATTTGTTTATTTTTTTTACTTATTTACTTTACATCTGTCTCACTGCCCCTTTGTGTTCACCCCTCCCACAATCCTTCCCCCATAACTCCCTCCTCTTCTCTTCTTATGCAAGAATAGGAGGAAGGATTCTGGGCCACAAAGGGTATAGGAACTCCACAGAAAGATCAACATAGTCAACTAATCTGGATGCTTGGGTCTCACCTAGGCTTCCACACACAGCAGATATGCAGCTTGGTCTTCATTTGAGTATCAAACAATGAAATAGTAATTTCTTAATCTTAAAGGGCTATAAGCAAATGGTTAGAACTAGAAAATATTATCCTGAGTGATGTAAGTCAGACCCAAAAGGACATGCATGGTATGTACTCACTGATTAGTGAATATTAGCCAAAAAGTACAGAATACCTATGATACAACCTACAGACCATGAGAGGTGTAAGAAACAGAAATGCCCAGGTGAGGAGGCCACAATCCCACTTAGAAAGGATGAGGAAATAATCACAGGAGGCAGAGAAGGGAGGGATGGACCTGGGTGGGAGAGGAAAAAGAGAGGAGAAAAGGGAAACAGCATCATATATGGTGGTAGAAGGGACAGGAGAGAAGCCTAGAGGGCCAAGAGAATGAATGGAAATAAGCAACCTTGAGGAGTGGGAGGTGGGATGGACCCTCTAGAAAGTACCAGAGACCCGGGGGATGAGACACTCTCAGGACTCATTCGGGGTGACCAATGCTCAACATTGGGGAAAGGGAACTCAAGGAATTCATCTCCAGTAGAAAGACGGCCTCAAGTGGATTGCTAACCCAGTCAAAATTCCTGACCCAGAATTATTCCTGTCTAAAAGAACTACAGGGACAAAAATGGATAAAAGACTGAAGGAAAGGAGGCCTAATGACTGGCCCAACTTGGGATCTATCTCATGGGTGGGAGACGCATCAAGGCCTGACACTACTATGTTATAATGTGCTTATAGACAAGAGCCTGGTGGCTGTCTTCAGAGAGGACCTACCAGCAGGTGACTGAAACAGAAGCAGATACTTACACCCAACCATTGGACTGAAGTCAGGGGTTCCTATGGTTGAATTAGGAGAAGGAATAATGTAGCTGAGGAGAAGGGTGACCCCATAGGAAGACCAGCAGTCTCAACTCCAGGAAGTCTCAAGTCTCAGACTCCAGGGAGCTCCCAGAGACTGAGCCACCAACCATGAACATACAAGGGCTGGTCCAAGGCCCCTGGCACATATGTAGCAGAGGTCTACATGGTCTGGCCTCAGTGGGAGAAAATGCGTTTAATCCTCATGAGACTTGAGGCCAAGTATGAGGAGGTCTGGTAGGGTTGGGGGAACACCCTCTCGGAGGCCAGAGGTAGGAACTCTGGGAAGAGGGACTTGGAGGGGGATGATTGGAATGCAAATAAATAAAATTAAAAGAGATGAAAAAAAGAAACTGGTAACTTTAATTTCATGGAAGGAAATGAAAAATGGCAATAATTTTATTTATGACAATGTTCCCAGAAGATTTATAAGATTTATAGAAATTGTGCATAGAATAGCCAATTCCTGATAATGTTTGTAATTTGACTAATGCTTTGAGTGGACATATAAACAAAAGATGCTCCACCATACCACAAGCCAAACAGTAAAGAATACCCATGATAAAATCCCAAGGTAAATAAAAAATAAAGCCCAAGTGAACATGCTTGAATTCCATTTAGAAGCAGAACAAAATGGCCTTGGGAGGTAGTGGGAAGGAGGGAATGGGTTGAGAAGGGGTGGGGGGAAAGGGTGGTAGGATCAAGTATGAGGAAAGACAGGAGAGAGGCTCAGATATCCTGAAGAATTAATGGAAATAAGCAGCTGTCAGAGGAGGGTGTAGGAGAATCTTGAGGAAGTCCTAGATACATAGAGTGGGGGAGACTTCTAGGAGTCAATGAGAGTGACCTTATCCAAAATACCCAAGAGTGGGGAAATGGAACCTGAAAAAAACCACCTGCGATAATAAGACAGAACCTCCAGTGGAGAGATGGTGAAATCAACTCACCCACAAAACTTTTGAGCCAAAATTAGTCCTCCATAAAAGAAATGCAGGGACAAAGATGGAGTTGAGACTGAAGGAATGGCCAACCAGTGACCAGCCCATGGACAGGCAAAACTCTCTAACACTATTAGTGATGCAATGCTGTGCTTACAGACAGGAGCCTAGCATGGCTCTCCTCTGAGAGGCTTTACCAGCAGCTAACTGAGACAGATGCAGGTACCAACAGGCAAACATTGGACAGAGGTCATAGACCTTCATGGAAGAGTTAGGGGAAGGACTGAAGGCCCTGAAGGTATTGGCAACCCCACAAGAAAACCAAGAGTCTCAACTAACCTTGACCCATGGAAGTTCCCAGAGAATGAGCCACCAACCAAACAGCATACATGGGCTGGGCAAAGGACCTTAGAATACAGGCAGCAGAGGACTGCCTTTGCCTGGCCACAGTGGGAAAAGATCCACCTAATCTTCCAGATAATTTATGCTTTAGGATTGGTGGATACCCAGGAGAGGGGTCACTCTCTCAAAGGAGAAGGGGAGAGGAGATGTGGGTAGGAACCCTATGAATGGAGACCAGGAGGGGGCAGCATTTTGGATGCAAATACATAAATAAATTTACACACACACACACACACACACACACACACACATAGTTTATGAGTTTAAAATTCATGGTCCCCAACCTCGATCTTTGTATTTTACTTCAAAGCAAAGCACTATTAACACCAATTTGTATTGTTTTACATCTTTTCTCCATGCTTAAACAAAATGTGAATGCATACATTATCATTCCTTTCTGTTGTAGAAAATATTTAATATTAACTGAAGTGTCTACCCCACCTTTGATCCATCAGTTCCAAGATTACAAGTTCCAAGACACAAAAATTTTATAGCTATAATAAGCCTTTAATACACTTTCTTAACATTTTACTCTTTATTTATTTCTTTAGGACATGCACAGTTAAAGAAAATAATTAACATCTTACTGGAACATCAATATATTTTGAGAGTATTAAAATATTGTACATTCAGTCTTGGAAAGATCAGGAATTCAAGGAGCATACCTAAACATAGTAAATGCAATATACAGTAAACCAGTGGCTAAAATCAAACTAAATGGAGAGAAACTCTAAACAATCTCACTAAAATCAGTGACTAGGCAAGGCTGAGCTCTCTCTCTCCCTATCTATACAATATAGTACTTGAAGTTCTAGCTAGATCAATTAGACAACAAAAGGAGGTCAAAGGGATACAAATTGGAAAGGAAGAAATAAAAATATCACTATTTGTAGATGATATGATGGTATACTTAAGTGACCCAAAAAGCTCCACCAGAGATCTGCTAAAGCTGATAAACACCTTGAGGAAAGTAGTCAGATACAAAATTATCTCAAGCAAATCAGTAGCCTTCCTACACTTGAAGAATAAACAGGCTAAAAAAGGAATTAAGGAAATGACACCCTTCACAATTGTCACAAACAATATAAAATACCTTGTTGTGACTCTAACCAAACAAGTGAAAGATCTGTATGACAAGAACTTCAAGCCACTGAAGAAAGAAATCGAAGAAGACCTCAGATGATGGAAAGATCTCCCATGCTCATGGATTGGCAGGATTAAAATAGTTAAAATGGCCATCCTGCTGAAAGCAACCTACAGATTCAATGCAATCCCCATCCAAATCCCAACTCAATTTCTCATAGACTTAGAAAGAGCAATTCTCAAATTCATATGGAATAACAAAAAACCCAGGATAGCGAAAACTATTCTCAACAATAGAAGGACTTCTGGTGGAATCAGCCTCCCTGACCTCAAGCTGTACTACAGAGCAGTAGTGATAAAAACTTCATGGTATTGGTACAGTGACAGGAAGGTAAATCAATGGAACAAAACTGAAGACCCAGAAATGAACCCACAGACTTATGGTCACTTGATATTTGACAAAGGAGCTAAAACCATTCAGTGGATAAAAGAAAGCATCTTCAACAAATGGTGCTGGTTCAACTGGAGGTCTACATGTAGAAGATTGTGAATTGATCCATTCCTATCTCCCTCTACAAAGCTCAAGTCCACGTGGATCAAGGTCCTCCACATAAAACCAGATACACTGAATCTAATAGAAGAGAAAGTGGGGAAAAATCTCGAACACATGGGCACAGGGGAAATGGTCTTGAACAGAACACCAATGGCTTGTGTTCTAAGATTAAGAATCAACAAATGGGACCTCATAAAATTACAAAGCTTCTGTAAGGCAAAAGACACTGTAAATAGGACAAAATAGCAACCTACAGATTGGGAAAAGAGCTTTACCAATCTTATATCTGATAGAGGGCTAATATTCAAGGTATACAAAGAACTCAAGAAGCTAGACTCCAGAGATCAAAATAGCCTTATCATAAAATGGAGAACCGAGGTAAACGGGAATTCTCAACTGAGGAAACTCGAATGACTGAGAAGCACCTAAAGAAATGCTCAACATCCTTAGTCATCAGGGAAATGCAAATCAAAACAACCCTAAGATTCCACCTCACACCAGTCAGAATGGCTACGATCAAAAACTCAGGTGACAGCAGATGTTGGCAAAGATGTGGAGAAAGAGGAACACTCCTCCATTGCTTATGGAAATGCAAATTGATACAACTTCTCTGGAAATCAGTTTGGTGGACCTTCAGAAAAATGAACATAATACTACCTGAGGACCCAGCTATTCCACTTCTAGGCATATACCCAGAAGATGCTCCAACATGTAAAAAAGACACATGTTCCACTATGTTCATATCAGCTATATTTCTAATAGCCAGAAACTGGAAACAACCCACATGTCCCTCAACAGTGGAATGAATACAGAAAATATGGTACATTTACACAATGGAACACTACTCAGCTATTAAAAACAATGACTTCATGAAATTCGCAGGCAAATAGATGGAACTCAAAATATCATCCTGAATGAGGTAACACAGTCACAAAAGAATGAACACGGTATGTACTCACTGATAAGTGGTTATTAGCTCAATAGTTCGAAATACCCAAGAGTCTCTTCACAACAACTGTAGGGCTGAGTGTGAGGTCCCAGATGGAGGACTTGGAGAACAGCGTGAAAAAGCTGAGGGAGTTTGCAGCCCCATGGAGGAAGCAACAGTGGCAACTGGCCTGACCATTCGATATTCCTGGAGACTGGATAACCAACCAAAGAATACAAATAGAGGGGCCCATGGTACTGGCCACATGTGAGGCAGAGGAGGGCCTTGTTATACATCAGGGGGAGCAGAAGCCCTTGGGCCTGAGGGTGTTAGATCCTCCAGTATAGGAGAATGCCAAGGAGGGAGGAAGATAATGGATGAGTGGATGGGTGGGTGGGTGGGTGGGGAAATACCCCCATAATGGCAGGGGGAGGGGGATAGGATGGGGAGGTTCCAAAGGGGAAATCTGGAAATGGGGAAACATTTGAAATATAAATAAAGTATGAAAAAAATTAAGAGAGGGAGAGAGAGAACAAACATGAAGTTAGGTGGGTAGGGAGGTGGGAGAGAATCTGGGAGGAGTCAAGGGAGGGCGTGAGTGTGATCAGAATACATTGTATAAATCTCTGAGTTAATTAAAAAACAATGTAGATGTGATGGTTTGTATATGCTTGGACCAAGGAGTGAGTGGCACAATTAGAGGGTGTGGCCCTATTGAAGTATTTGTTGGTGTGGGCGTGGGCTTTAAGACCCTCATCCTAGTTGCCTGGAAGCCAGGATTCTGCTAGTAGCCTTCCGATGAAAATGTAAACTCTCAGCTCTGCCTGCACCATGCCTGCTAGGATGTTGCCATGTTCCTTCCTTGATGATAAGGGACTGATTCTCTGAACCTGTAAGCAAGCCTCAATTAAATGTCCTCTATAAGAAAAATAAAATATTGTACATTCTTAGATGTACTCAACCTTATAGGTGTTTATTTTCCTTTTCTAAATTTTGTAATTATTTTTCATAAAAAGCAGTTTCTGGGGGGAAAAATGATAAGTTATTTTATTTATTTCTTCTGTGAACAAAATTTAAATGAGTACTGTAAGTATTTCATGGCAGATGAAATACAGTATGTATTTAATCTTTGTGTACAGACAATTAATAAGGATCTAAACAGGTTCAGCTAACTTTGTATCCAACAAGATTATCAAGGTGTGTTATTCTTTCAAATAATGTAGGCCTTTCTGATTAGAAGTGGGGCTGTCCACCCATATCCAAAATTTTAAGCCAGAATTGTTCCTGTCTCAAGGAAATACAGGGAAAAAGAGTGGAGCAGAGACTGAAAGAAAGACCATCCAGAGATTGCCCCACCTGGGGATCCATCCCATCTGGAGACACCAAGCCCAGTCACTATTGCTGATGCCAAGAAGTGCTTGCTGACATGAGCCTTACACAGCTGTCTCCTGAGAGGCTGTGCCAGAGACTGATCTATACAGATGCTGATGCTTGCAGCCAACCATTAGACTGAGCACAGGGACCACAATGGAAGAGTAAGGGAAAGAATTGAAGGAGCTGAAGGGGTTTACAACCCCATAGGAAGAACAACAATATTGACCAACAGACCCCCCAGAGCTCCACAGGAGTAAACCACCAACCAAAGAGTATGCATGGAAAGATATATGGCTTCAGCTGCATATGTAGCAGAGGATGGTCTTATCTAGCATCAATGGGAGGGCAGGTCTTTGGTCCTGTGAATACTCAATTCCAGTATAGGGGGATGCTAGAACAGTGAGTCAGGAGTGGGTGGGTGGGTGGGGGAGCACCCTCATAGAAGCAGGGGAAGGGGGATGGCATAGGGAGTTTTTGAAGGGGAAAACAGGATGGGGGATAACATTTGAAATGTGAATAAGTAAAATATCCAATAATAATAATAAAAAAGTGTTTCTAACTAATTCAATTTTTCTTTTATTGAGGTTTGGTTAAATCCTCTTTCTTTGCTTTTTTTTTTTTTTTTTCAGAAAGGTAGATTTTATTTTTATTTTTATTTTTCTCTGGGTAGAGATCTTTGCTAGTTTTTTTAATTTTATTTATTTATTTAATCTTTTTTTACAGTCCAGACTTTATACCCCTCTCAGTCCACCCTCTGACTCTTCCACCTCTCAGACCTCCCCCTCATCTCCATGAGGATGTTCCCCCTACCCCCACCCCCACTCCACCAGACCTCCCCATTCCCTGGGATCTCCAGTGTCTTTCTCCAGTTTGTTGTATCTGATTGAATCCAGAGCCACCAGTCCTCTGCTCTATATGTGTTGGGAGCCTCATATCAGCTGGTGTATGCTGCCTGGATGGTGGTTCTGTGTCTGAAAGATCTCAAAGGTCCAGGTTAATTGAGACTGCTGGTCCTTCTACAGCATCACCCTCCTCCTCAGCTGCTTCCAGCTTTTCCCTAATTCAACCACAGGGGTCAGCAACTTCTGTACATTGGTTGGGTGTAAATATCTGCATCTGACTCAGCTGCTTGTTGGGTCTTACAGATAACAGTCATGATAGGCCCCTTTTTGTGAGCACACCATAGCCTCAGTAATAGTGTCAGGCCTTGGAGCCTCCCCTTGTGATGGATCCCACTTTGGGCCTGTTACTGGACATCCTTTTCCTCAGGCTCCTCTCCATTTCCATCCCTGAAGTTCTTTCAGACTTCAATTATGGAACTTCAATTATGAAGTTCTTTCAGGAACAATTATGGGTCAGAGTTTTGACTGTGGGAAGGCAGCCCCATCCCTCATTTGATGCCCTGTCTTTCTACTCGAGGTGGACTCTACAAGTTCCCTCTCCACCCTGTAGGACATTTCATCTAGGGTTCCTCTCTTTGAGTCCTGGGAGTCTCTCACCTCCCAGGTCTCTAGTACATTATGGAGGGTCTCCCACCTCCTACTTCCTGAGGTTACCAGTTTCGATTCTATCTGTTTGCCCTCAGGACTTCAGTCCTCTACCCTACCCAATACAAGATCATGTTCCACTCTTCCCATCCCTGTCCCCTTTCCCACACAGGTCCCTCCTTCCCTTCCCCTTCCTGTGATTGCTTTCTTCTCCTTCCCAAGTGGGAATGGGATGTCTTCAGATGGGCCCTTTGGCTTGTTAATCTTTTTGAGTTCTGTAGAAAACGTACAGTGTAAAAATCTATACAACCTAGAAAATATCCCAGGATACTTTATATTTTCTTCATTATATTAAACAAACAAAAATTGTAAACACTGGGCTATAAAAGATCATGTTTTGAAATAATAAGTCACTAAATGAATAAGTAAGTGTGTAAGTGAAAAAAATTCAAACAGAGAAAGGGAGATATCTAACAATCTTAGAAATAAAGAAACAGCTAAACTTGATAACAGACTTTTTATTTGAATATAGCAGACATTCTTTAAGTTTTATAAAATAAAGGGATATTTATTCTTTTCTTAAGTCAAACTCTTGTAAGAGCAAGGCATAAACTGCTCTTGAAATGACCAATAATCAAATTCTTTTCTTAATTTGTGTTCTAACAATGGGACAGGTTCTAAGTAGAAGACAAGCACATCAAATTTTACATGCATTACATGGTACATAACTACTATATTTAGCTAGGGCTAACAGCCTTTGAGTTTTATCTTGTTGAATGTAAACTTCCCTTCTTTACAAATGTTCCTATATTAGCTACAAGAATAAAAGTCAGGGTTTTTCTTGGTAAGAAAACACATTGCCCAGTGTTGCTATGCATTCATTTATTTTGGCACAGAATTTAACCTTAAAAATTATCCTAAAGTGATAAATTCACATTATTATGGATGTACTGGCACTATTTTTTAACTTCACAGAGTAACACTAATTATACAGAAGTGAATAGTTGATTTTCCCAGTGATTTCAATACAGGAATAATGCTTGTATAGGTCCCAAAATTTACAAAGATTGCTACAGGCATGAAACAGTGTAAATGACCAGTACTTAATATTATCTTTTGACTAGATATTTTAATGCTACATATAGTCAGCTTCCCCTGGGGTCCTATCCCAGTTCTTATAGCGCTCAGATTCCTCAGTGCTTGTCCCTTATACTCCTTTATACAACATCTAGTCAACATTATTTGCTACTTTTTTCCACAAATGGTGAGAAAAATTTTATTTTCCAGTAGGAAAAAAGTCAATTTGTCACGTTCTTGTAAACAGGAGTCAGTATGAGAATGTTATTCTGATTAGTCTCCTAAACACAGCACTTTAAAAATCAGTTTTTTAACAAATGTTGTTTTCTTTTTACAAAGTACAAAGTAGGAGTCAGGTCTCCCTCTTACCGCTGGGTTAACGGTTTTGCTCACCTTGCCCCCATTAAACTATTAAGGACTAGGTTTTTAAACAACCTACTAGTACCCCTGCACTATAGAGCCCCATTCTTCTTTAGAATTCAATTCTAAAAGCATAACTTGAGTTTCAACATTGAACAATGGACACTTGATGTTTGGTACAGATAATAGTGTCCAGGAAAGATTGGAAGGACTTTACCATGTCTCTCCATATCCCATTTAACCCACAACCTGACAAGTAACTTTCAGAGAGGAAAACACAGACATAAATGATGGCAGAAAATGTGAACTACTGACTAGACCAAGTATTCAGAAAATGAGTAATCAATGAGAATAACCTGCCAGGTTTGTAGCTTCAGATACATAGTTTCTTAAGGCGCTAGTGTGCTTTCATAAAACACACCCATGGTTTTATGGATAAGTGTGTGTCAAGTGGTATTATTGTCCTATTAAAAACACCATGCTTTCACATAATAGTATAATAGCAACCTTAAATGGGCTTGGCAATATGTTTGAAATTTGGCATATTGTTCTTTAAGTCGTCTTAATTTAGTATATAATCAAAATGTCTTTATAATATGTGCATAATATTTAGATAATATACTCTCATGGTACCCCTTTTCAAGGCTTGTTCTCTCTCTTTTTTTTTTCTGTTTTTTTCTTTCTTTTATTTCCTATAAAACTGAAAGCTTTACTGAATACTAGGGTAAAACTTTTTTTTTTTTATTGGCTATTTTATTTATTTACATTTCAAATGTTATCCCTGTTTTCCCTTGGCAAACCCGCTCCTCACCCCCCCCCGGCTTCTATGAGGGTGCTCCCCCACCCACCCACCCACTCCTGCCTCACTGATCTAGCATCTCCCTACACTGTGGCATTGAGTATTCACAAGACCAAGAGCCTCCCTTCCCATTGATACCAGATGATACCATCCTCTGCTACATTTGTAGTTGAAGCCATGGGTCCTCCATGTGTACTCTTTGATTGGTAGTTTAGTCCTTTGGAGCTCTGGGGAGTCTGTTTGGTTGATATTGTTGTTCTTCCTATGGAGTTGTAAACCCTTTCAGCTCCTTCAGTCCTTTCCCTAACTCCTCCTTTTGGGTCCTGTGCTCAGTCTGATGGTTGGTTGTGAGCATCAGCATCTGTATTGGTCAGGGTCTGGCAGAGCCTTTCAGGAGACAGCTATACCTAGGTTTATATTCTTAAGCAATGTGTTCAGGTAAAATTGAAACTCCTTGTAAGCTTGATTCTGCTACTGTAACAAGATAGTTGTTAGGTTATAAACCAGTGTCATCAAACAAAGATGATAGAGACGAAGACAAAAACAAACAAACACATACACACACACATATACATATATACACAAACATACATACACACACAGAGTTTTACAAACTTATTCTTGTCTCTTTAGTATTGCACATGTGTCTTAGGGAATGCATTTTTATTAAAGGCTTTGCTTGCTTTTAGACTCAGACTTCAGATATATTCATAGAAATACATAAGATATTGAGCCCCTGTTCACTGACTAAAACGTCACCTCCAGAATTGCTGAGTAGCTTTTTATGAATTTCAGTTTAGGTTGTACTCCTTTGGGATGTCATTGTTTGCTTGATTTGTTGTGCTTTTCCACTGATGTTGATAACAATATTTTTTGAAGTTGTCTAAAAAAATTGAATTCATTGTTGATTTTGTATGTCTCTATCAATATTTTATTTCATGCAAAGGCACTACTTATTTTTCTTAGAAATACCATCAAGATTGTTTTATTTCATTTGTTTGCCTCCATGAATGTATATGTATTACATGTGTGCCTGCTACCTGCAGAGGGAATAATAGGGCATCCAATTCCTTGGCACTAGAGTTGCAGGCTTTGTGAGCTGTGTGTTATGAGTGCTGGAACTGAGCCCAGTTCCTCCGCAAAATAGCATGTCCTCTTAATAACTGAGCCATTTCTCCAGGCTCTTCATTAAGGTAAGTTTAAATTGCAATTATACCGTTAACATGTGATTACACAGAACTGTCTACCGAAGAACCTTAAATCTATTGAAACATTGCCAAATTAAGGTAGATTTTCTATTCAAGGACTCATAGAGGTTAGATAATTCATTCGGCCTTAGCTCAAATTCAAACATTTAAGATCAGTGGTGGTAGAAACAGAAGGGGGAAAATGACATGATTATATTTTAATTAAAAAATAAAGAGAAGATTAGCTCTTAAACACATCTAAGCCTGAGTAAAACAAACAAACAAACAAAGCAAATAAGAGGTAAAAGTAACAGCAGATGTGAGTCCCAAAGTAAATTCTGAAACAACGATATAAAATCTAAATTGGATCTTTAAGCCAACTATACATAAAAATTCTCAATTTTACTTTTTATTAATTTTAAAATATTTACTATTCTTTTTGTTTATATGTTTAAATTCTATACATGTTTATGTCCAATAAAACTGCAATTATTAATAAAATATCTGGAATGACTTCTAAACACATACTTAAAAACTTGATTTCACTATCCCAAAAATAATGTATATTTTCTTGAGAGATCATTTTTTTCTCTTATTACTTTTTTAAAATAATACCACTAAACTGTTAGTGATAGAGTCATATATCTTCTAAGTTATTCCTATTTATTTATTTATTTATTTAAATCTCTTGGAACTATTATAATCCTTATGCAGCATTTTATAAGTGTATAATATTTACATATAAATGTATAATATATGCATGATATGTCTACGTAAAACATATACATAGTATATCTTTTATGATTATAGTATTAATAATTAGCAAATGCATACCTTATACATTATCCAGTACTACATATTTTGTACTGAACAACATGATATAAGCTGATCTAAGGATTTCTGAGTTTGACAGCAGTACCTAGAAATCTTTGTGTTATACAGGAAAGGTGACCCTGGTTCTGAGACTATTTATATAGATTCTAAGCTTTTGAATTTCTATAGGAAATTTTCCTTGAATTGACCCTCTGCCCTCTAACCATATTTGCCTCATGCTTTTGCTCTGGTCCCAGTCTTTGTCTTGTAAAACTGCTTCCAGGACAAGCATTCTGAACATTATAAGGCCCCTAAGAAAATACTTAACCTGAAATTGGCCAAATTCCATCACAAAGAAGCAGGTCATATGACATAGGAATTACACCTAAGGTATTTATCCTTGAAGAATTAGAACCAATACTCAAGTACAGCCTTTAAATTGAATGCCATCAAAGCTTAAAAAAAAAATAGAATAAAATAAACATCTTATGGCAGGTGTCTGAGGAAACAAAGTGCAACCTTGCTTATTCACACCATGGAGGACTTTCCAGCAGTGAGAAGTCACCATGTACTTGCAGTATTCACAATTCACACTATGGATGACCTTTCATCAGGGGGCAGTTAACATAGGTATGCACGAAGGATCTCTTGGAGAAGTAGAAAAAGACAATCTACAAGCTCTGAGAACATGTGAGTATATTTACATGAAACTCTCAAACTGATTCTGTTAATTAGAACTTCCCAGGGATGAGTACTGTTAAAAAGATAGTTGCAGCTCTAACAGGACAGCGTTATGAGTTGTGTTATAGGAATATTCAATCATATTTACACCCCAAATTTCATATAATTTACATAGAGGAACATACAGACACTTGGTCAAATGTTCATATTGTGAATAGCCATCAGACATTCTCAACTATGCTGGTGTGGTAAAGTGTTACAACTTTTTTGGGAGATATTACTGTTGAACAAAGGTTAATGAAAGCATACAAACTTTTTCTTTATGCATGTTAATTCAAGTTTATCTCATAATCAAATGCTTACTATGACTGCACAAAATAATAAATTCTTCTTATTGATTCTTCTTGAAGAAGTATTTGGGCAGTATGGCCACAGTGCTGTTTCAAAGTTTATCTCCAAAATAGAAACTATAAAAAAACAAAATATGGTATAGAACACTTAAATATTTGGGCCATTCAATTATCCAGGCCAATAGATTTCACGGTGGACTGATTCATATTTTCACATGTCTGCTCCTTTTTTCTTTCTGATTGTTATGACCTTTGGGCTAGGGACAGATTTGGCCAAATAGGGCCTTGAATAATTAAGAGATGAGACAGAAGTGTCTTGCTTGGTTTGTCACATCTGCCAGTGTCCTTGGCATAATAATAGCACATCCCCTGGAATCCATCTGTCATAAGATTTGAGAAAACAAGAAAAAAACCTGAGCTAAACAAGGGTGAAACAGCCTTAGATCAAATGAACATTAGGTACACCAGAGAGAGAGAGAGAGAGAGAGAAAGAGAGAGAGAGAGGTATTAATTCATATTTACCAATCATTTAATTTAGAATAATTAGTTATACAAATTTATTGTGACTAAAATTTAAAAAAAAGGAAAAATAAGGACTGTATATAAAAGACAATCTTACTGAGATTACAACTTACATAAAACTGAACATCAAGTAGAATCATGGAGTAACGTGAGCAGTGTGTGATTACCTGACATACCTTAATACAAATCTCAAAACACCTTTTCTTTTTTTCTCTCATTATTTTGTTTTGTTTCTTTTCTACTGTCAAATTCAGAGGGTTTCATTTTGAAAATCAATTTGACAGTTTCTACCACAAGACTGACCTATACCACCCCTGGCCATATACCCAAAAGATGCTCCAATATCCCACAAAGACACTTGCTTAAAAATGTTCATAACTGCTTCATTCATAATTGCCAGAAACTGAAACAACCTAGATGACCCTCAACTAAAGAATGAATAAAATGGTATATCTACACAATGGAATACTAATCAACTATTAAAAATAAAGACATCATGAATTTTGCTGGTAAATGGAGGGAACTTGAGAATATCATCCTGAGTGAGGCAAAGGACATGCATGTTATGTACTCAGTTATAAGTTGATATTAGCTATAAAATGAGTGTACTGTGTTATATTCCACAAAGAGGCTATACAAGAAGGAAGGTCCAAGCTTGACTCTCACTTAGAAGGGGGAATAAAATAGTCATAAAAGATAGATGGAAGGAGGGAACTGGGTTTGGGGAAGTGGGAAGGAGAATGGGAGGTTCATGATCAGGTGTGGGGCAGGACAGGAGTGATGAGTAGATGGCCGTGGAAATGAATAGAAATCTGTAACTGAGGGGAGTGAGTAGATGGAGGCATCTCTTGGGATAAGGAACCTGGGATAAGGGAAGTACCAAAGAATTAATGTAGCTGTGACTCACTACATTGATGATATGGAACCTCAAGGGGCTAACTCCTGTAGCCAGGCAGGAAACCTAGTAGAGCGCTAGAGACCCCAACCAACCCACAAAACTTTTAATCCCAAATTTATCATGTTTACATGTAATGTTGGCAAGAGATATGGAGCAGAGACTAAGGGAATGGCTGATCAATAACCAGCCCAAATTGAGACCCATCCCATGTGCAAGCAAACATTCTCCTATGTTGCTTGCATACTGGAGCAAGTTGTCCTCTGAGGGGATCCATCAAACAGCTGACTCAGACAGAAACAAATCCACAGCCAAACAGTGGATGGTGCTTGGGGACTCTTTTGGAAGAATAGAAGGAAGAATCATGGCCCAGAAGGGGATAGGAACTCCACAAGAAGACCAATAGGGCCAACAACTTGGACCCTTGGGACTCTCATAGATTGAACCAACAACCGATGAACATACCCATGCCTCTCTACACATGTGTAGCAGATGTGCAGTTTGCTCTTCGCGTGGGTACTAAAACACTGAAAAGGGTTTTTTCCCAAAATCTGTTACCTGTTTTTGTGATACATTCTTCTAGCTCGGCTGTCTTGTTTGGCCTCAAAGAAAGAGGAACCTCCTAGCCTTCAGAAACTTGAAGTAATAGGAGGATACCCAAGGGAGCCCCACCTGCTTAAACGAGCAGGGGAGGAGAAACAGGGGAAGAATTGTGAGAGGCGGTAACCAGGAATGGATAGCAAGGGTGAGACAGAGAGAGAGAGAGAGAGAGAGAGAGAGAGAGAGAGAGAGAGAGAGA
>JADRCH010007930.1:4633291-4733716 GCA_019843965.1 Rhynchomys soricoides
AGAGAGAGAGAGAGAGAGAGAGAGAGAGAGAGAGAGAGAGAGAGAGAAGAGCAGAAAAAAAGTTCAGAGAGTTGCTAAGATATTATCTTTTAAACATGGGAACAGAAGAAAGTATCTTTTCATTACAAGGAGCCTGAATAGTAACTTACATCCTGCAGGTATGTCTCTGTCAAGGTGTCATAAGCCTTAGAATTGGAGTTACGGACAGTTGTCATGTGGTTGCTGGAAATTGAATCTGGGTCCTCTGATAGAACAGCCAGCGCTCCTAACTGCTGAATTGGTTACACACTTATTTTTATCTAAATTTGTCTATGCTTGTACAACCCACAGAAAAAGCAAAACAAAATAGAACAAAATTATTTCATCATTTTGGGGGTCTGAACTGCTAACAGTAAATATGAATTTAATAAAGAAACTACACACTAAATGAGTACTCACTCCCTCTTATCTCTGTTTCTCTGGAAGACCTTCTAAGGTGATTTTATTTGTTGCTTCAAGCTTTAATACTATTCTGCATGTATATTGCTTGGAGAATTGTGTTAAATATTTTTATTGTGTTAACTTATATTATTCTTACATGACAATTCATTTCAATTTTGGATTGCATGAAAACAGGCAATTATTTTCCAATGAATGGTTGCACTTTTATCCATGATTTAAACAAAAAAATGTGGTTTTGTCTTGACCTAAGAAAATATGAATTTAATTTACTGTTCAGAAATGTTAATGTTAATAAATATATAAGAAACCTAATCCCTATTAAAATATTCTTTTAAATTGTAAGCTGCAAAAGTTGCTGATCCTGTAAAATAGTTAAAAATAATTCAAGATTAGAATCTTTCACCTTTCTTAAATATTGTTTTATTAATAATATGAGTTTTTTCATTTTTTACATGCCAAGTTTTCTTACTATTAGTTTTTTAAATTTTATTTAATCTTTCTTTTTTTTACACTTCAGATTTTTTCCTCCTCCCGGTCTATCCTCTGACGGTTCCACATCCTATACCTCCGCCCCTCTGTCTCCACGAGGATGTCCCTACAGACCCACAGACCTCCCCACTCCCTGGGTCCTCCAGTCTCTTGAGGGTTAGGTATATCTTCTCTGACTGAACCCAGACCCAGCAGTTCTCTGATATATATGTGTTGGGGGCTTCATATCAGCTGGTGCATGCTGCCTCATTAGTAGTGCAGTAGACCTGAGAGTGTTTCAGGTGCTTTGCCACAGTGGAATGTATAAATCTTTGCATAACACTAATTTGGAACTGTGATTCTCTGTAAAAAACGAAAAAGAAAAGAAAATTTTGATAATGAATAAGTAACCATGTTGCCATATTTTTTATAAATAGTTATTTGTTCTTAAAAACAGTATGGTGTAAAAGGCAGATACAGAAAAGGGACAGGATTGGGTAGCCTTGTTAAGAAGTGACATTTTAACCCAGGAAATTTTGAAGAAAATGTGTTTGAAGAGCTGTGTCCTCTGCAGGGAGAAAGTTCAGTACTCAATGAAACCTGGAGACTTACACACTGAGCAAATGGCTGTATTGAGATAAGTCCAGAAGAGTGAACAGGGGTTGGGTCATAGAAGCCCATCTAATGATCTGAGTTTCATTACAAGTACAATGGAAATAAATTGAAGAATATGAAATGAGAAAATTAGGTTATTTTATTTACTCAAAACTCACTATATTTTCTCTGGGGAAAATAGTTGGAATAGGGCAGGAGAGGAACAACTCTGATCATTCAGCTTACCAGCCACTGATGGTTAAACAAGACTGAGGTAAAATTAATTCATAAAATATCACTGAAATAACGTGACACTGGAGAATTATTTTTTGTTGTTATTTTATTGTTGGTTTATTTTTTTTTTTACCTTTGAACTTTGTGATTTATTTGATGTAATAAACAATATCATCCCTTACCCCCTCAAAGAGCAAGCATCAACCAACTAAAAGATAAAATAAAACTTTTTTTCTCATTGTATATTTTTCCATTGCATATATTTCTTTATTTTTGATACTTTATTTACATTCCAAATGTTTTCCCTTTTCCAGGTCTTCCCTTTGGAAACCCCCTATCCCATAACTCCTCCCCTTGCCTCTATTAGGGTATTGCCCCACCCACCCATCCACTCCCATCTTCCCTCCCTGGCATTCCACTATACTGGGGCATCTAATACTCTCAGACTCAAGGGCCTCCCCTCCCACTGATGGTCACCAAGGCCCTCCTCTGCCACATATGTGTCCAGCACCATGCGTCCCTCCATATGCATTCTTTGTTGGTGGTTCAGTCTCTGGGAGCACGGGGGACCTGAAAACTCAATGCTTTCACATCTAAGGGTTGGCATCTCAGTCTTGTCACTATAGAAGCAGGCTGCACATAGCTGGCTTTATTGTGTTTACCATCCATAGGTATTCAGTTCAGAACCAGGGCAAATAATGAAGAGTTTGAGGAAATGCCTTTGAAGAGGACATAGTTGTTGATGATGTTTTTATTAAATGTACTGGATATATACTGAGTATATTTTTTGAAGCAAGAACTAGTTGTTTTATATCCCAATTGATGTCCCTTCCCTGTCTCCCTTAACACAGTTCCTCCCTCATCACCCATTCCCTTCTTTTCTGAGAGGGTGTCTCACCCCTAAACTTGGTACCAACAGCCTTGGTACACCAAGTCTCTGAAGGATTAGGTATATCCTCTCCCACTGAGGCCACACAGGCAGCTTTAGGACAGCCCCTGCTCCAATTGTTGGAGGATCCTTATGGAAACTAAGCCTCATATCTGCTTCATAAGTGCTGGGCCCTGGTATGCTCCTTGGTTGGTGGCTCAGTCTCTGACAGATCTGAAGCTTTCAGATTGGTTGACTCCGTTGGTCTTCCTGTGGAGTTCCTATCCTCTTCTGGGCCTTCTATTCTTCCTGTAACTTTTCCCTAAGGGTTGCTAACTACTCTCCTGGTTTTGGATGTGGATATCTATTTCTGTTTCATCCAGCTGCTTGATGGATATCCTCAGAGGACAGTTATGCTAGGTCCTGTCTACAAGCATAAAAATACCATCAATAGTGTCAGGGATTGGTGCTTGACCATGGGTCTCAAGTTGGACCGGTTATTGTTTGGCCATTCCCTAAGTTCCTGTTCTATCTTTGTTCCTGCATTTCTTTTAGATAGGACAAATTTGGGGCCTTCCTTTTTGTGGTTGGGTTGATGTCTTTATCCCACTACTGGGGATCCTGCCCAACTACAGGAGGTTGTTTCTTCAGGTTCGATAACTCCACTGCTACGTGTCTAGGCTAATTTTGCCTACATTGACTCCTGGGAGCATACCCTAGCCCAGTCCTCAACACTTCCTAGGTGTTCCTCCCAACACAGATCCCAGGAAGCTCAAGATTTCTATTCATTCTCATGGCCATTTCACCTCTCTCTCCTCACATCTAACCCCCTCAATTCTCCTTTCCATCCCCTCTCTCACCATTTTCCTCTCTCTGTTTGCATCCTATTACTATTTTACTCTTCCTTCTAAACAAGCACCCTTGCTTGAGCCTTCCTTCTTCTTTAGTTTGTTTGAGTCTGTGGAGTATATCATGTGTATTCTGTACTTTATGGTTAATATCCACTTATTTTTAGTTTTAATGTTATTACCCACAATTTTTAACTATCTAATAACAGGAATTCGTTCTCTCAGCTCCACAAGGTGGAAGGATCCAACCAACTGCCACAGGAGCCACATAAACACTGTGGCACCCGTTCTTTTTGTACACAAACACGAACAAACACACACACACACTTAAAATGTTAATTATTGTAACTTAAATAATAAATATGAACTGGATAAAAAAATTATAATATAAACATAAATCATACTTCAGATATATTTGAAATAATTACCAGAAACTTGTACTTAGTATTCCTGAAGTTATTCAAAACATTCATTGATGAAAGATATTGATAACAGTATTAATCATCTTCATAATGGTGGTATGTTATATGCATTTGTATAATTCTATTGGGTTACTTGATACTGATCAAGTAAACATATGATTGCCTAACTGCTTATATTTGTAAAACAACCTTTAGAATATAGAAATAAAATTACCATTAACCATATCAGAAGGAACATTTATTGCCAAAGCATAAGCAATAGTTTTGTCCCTGGATGGAGAAATAATCAGGTAAAACTTTGCTGATGACAGTGTCTGCAATAAAGTAAGACGTTCTAAAGTGCATATCATATCACTAGAACATTAAAAAAAAAATTTATTCAGTACAGTAAAATAATTGAATTAGTCCCAAATTATAAGCTGAGTGTTGAAGACCTCAATTCGAAGGTTTAGCAGAAGACAGTCAACAGTATCTCATAGTATAGTTTGCTTAAAGTTCAGGTTATTTCCTATAGGGGAAAAGTGACTCAACTTGGTCTGAAAGTAAACCCTCAGGGGTTAGCTGTTCCAGTAAAGGGGAGAAATGTGAAGTTAATCGCAACCAGGAGATTAAAATAAATTGCATAAAAGTATATTTCAGTGAAGCAGCATTTGAGTCCCTATCACACTGAATTTCGTAATAGGGAAATGAGTGAGGTGCATTAACCAGCTATGCAGCTTAGAATATCTCTATTAGCAATTTTGACAGGCAATTGTTTTCCAATGAATGGTTGCACTTTTATCCATGATTTAAACAAAAAAATGTGGTTTTGTCTTGACCTAAGAAAATATGAATCTAATTTACTGTTCAGAAATGTTAATGTTAATAAATATATAAGAAACCTAATCCCTATTAAAATATTCTTTTAAACTGTAAGCTGCAAAAGTTGCTGATCCTGTAAAATAGTTAAAAATAATTCAAGATTAGAATCTTTCACCTTTCTTAAATATTGTTTTATTAATAACATGAGATTTTTCATTTTTTACATGCCAAGTTTTCTTAATAGTTTTTAAATTTTATTTTTTTTTTTACACTTCAGATTTTTTCCTCCTCCCGGTCTATTCTCTGACTGTTCCACATCCTATACCTCCCCCGCTCTGTCTCCACGAGGATGTGTACACATTTATTATTTCCAACATTATTAATCTAATTTAAATATCATAATTATTTATTTGAAGCATGTAAAAATATATATACTATTTCGAAAAGTACACTTTACTGTGAACTTCAGTCTTCATAGATAATCACAAGAATTATGACTCTGTAAATAGCTACATAAATTTTCCTGTCAGTCTGAAATATTTTATTTATATTCTTAACATAAAATTATTAAATTGATAATAATCTCATCAAATACAATTATTTGTTTTGTTGATGATATATCAAACTTTCATTGTGAAATGCAGGATCAGAAGGTTATTAGTGATTAGGGAGTTCTATGTTTTTTAGACAAAAAGAAAATGGTTTAAATCCACAGATTCTCCCAATCTTAAAGGTAGGCTACACTTCCAGCAATATATGACCAAAACAATATGAACTCAGATGCATCTCTAGAGATTCTTTGTCTCAAAAAGTTAAATCAGAGCAGCTCTGTACATTAATTACCATGTCTTTTTCCAGGGTTCTCTTGGATACTGATGCTTTCAAGAACATGTCTTTTTCTAGAATCAGTTAATTATTTTCACTTCTCATGCTAATCTCTCTCTTTTTTCTTTAGAATTCCATAAGTTATGTTATAAAATTTTCTATTGTCTAAAGTTTATTTTAAACTGATCATAATTCAGATGTAATGTTGGGTTAAAACAAATAAATATTTAATATATTTATGTCACCAATGTATATCTAAACTGCATATGGCTTTGTTAAAATGCCTTCAAAGTGAGGTACAACTAATCTGACCTGTATATACATATCAAAGTAAAACTAAATAGGAAGAAATGTTATTAAACATCACATATTTTATTGTTCCTTTTTTTATAAATAAACTGATCCAAGATTGTATCATCATTCTATGTGTATACCTGAATCCTTGAGAATTAAGTACAAACTTTGGAAGTTGGATAAGTTGGATTGTAATGATGTTCATCATTATTACAGTGTTTCATTCATACATAATTTTTCCAAAATAGTTATTACTAAAATTATTATTATACTATTAGTCAGATTTTTAGAGATTAATTTTCAAGTCTACTAATCAATAGTAGATTACTAATGCCTTTAGAGTTTGATTTTCTTCTCTATAGCTGAAATCATTTCACCATGCTATATCTCGGTGGCTCTCTTTGTTATATGGACATCCACAGCTGCTTGAATGCAGAAATTGATAACTGAAGATGTATTCCTTTTCTCAATGACTGATTCATGAAGCAACTTTTGAACCCCTGGGATATCACACTGAACTAATGAATTTTTCATTAGAGATCTTATTATAAACGTTTTATCTCCTGAGCAAATACCTAAGTGAAAATCTAACATTCACTGAGCAGCCTACTGTTCGTTCTTATGTTAATAAGGAAGCTAATTGCAAATTTCCCTAGGTAATCTCAATGTCAATTATTCATGAACTTCTGACAACCAATATGACATTTCTGAATGACAGCTCTCAATTCTTTTGCTTACAAGTTTAAAATATGTGCAGGTATTTTATAGATCATTAACCATTCAGATTACCAGAAATTTGGTTTAAGAGCAAAAAAGGAATTCTGAAATTAGAAACTGTAATGTATTGGTTTTGAATTTATTTGTGGCTAACAGTTTGAAACAAAAAGTTGCTTCAAGAGAAAATTGCAAACATCTTTCCCAACTTTCCATAATTATGTTATTGTATTAGCGCTCTTGGATAAGAAGCATTTTCAAGAGGATTCTACTGAATTGAGGTTGATAATTATGCCTTTTCTTCCTGAATAATAAATAAGATTAAATTTCAATATAAATTAATATGGGAGCACTGAGTGCAATGTGTATCCATAATGTTCTCATATCTTTAGTCATGTGTTCTTCCTTTAGTATCTATTTTTCTCTTTGGTACTTGTGGTCACTCTCCTGTTGATCTCTGCATCCTGGTCTTCCTTTTAGCCCAGGAACTTAACATCAGCAATTTTATACATGGCTGCATTGTGTGTTTGCATCTCTGAAGAGACAATTTCTTTGTGAGTTTCTTGGTTCCCAAACATATTTTAATTATTCAATGGTTGAAAGTCTTTCAGGCATTGAATTGAAAATATGTCCTCTACAGTTCTGTATTTTGATGGTTAACATTTTTAATTCTTTACAGAATTGTAATAGCCAGGAGACATTTTCTTTTTCTTTCTGTTAACTGTTTCCAGAACTCCTGTAAATCAAACATGTGTCAATTCATTTGAGCTTAGAGCACAAAATATATTTTTTAAAATTCTGTTTAAACATGGCACTATCCTTTCTATTGGGCAAATGTGTATATACAAAATACACATATCAACTCTTCTACTGTATGTCATATTGATAATTAAATTATTATTCAATTAACTAAATTTAATTAATTAAAAGTTATCTAAAAGTGCCTATTTTGACAAGTAAATAAAAATATAAAGAAAATTAACAGAATAGATAACTAAATAACATCATAATGCAGACAAAAAGGTAATACCCAGTTCTCTGAAAATTCTTTAAAGTGAAATGACAATAGATAGTGCCCAGGAACAGAATTGTGCAGGTGATTACCTAATGACACAATGAACCATTCTCTCATTTTAAAACTATTATTGTTAAATATACACATGAATATAATTATATAAATACAGACTGCCTAATTCTTTTAGTGTTATTTGCAGACATGTGTTATTTTATGGCTAATTATTTGATATTGAAAAGTTATTTGTAATTAATGACAGCTGAGATAAAAGCTCTGGTCTTCCTCAAAGATTAACCCCTAATTAGTTATCCAGTGCCCGGTTATCAAGACATTTAAACATTAATCTTTATAGGTGAAAGAGAAATTATAATAACTAGAGAAAATACCTACTCATTTTTCCTTACTTTACTATTGAAATTTCCAATAACAAAATGCCTATTATTATTTTATCCACATATATATCACAAAAACAATGGTTTCTTCTTTGTGTACCAACTTGATGTACTCTCCTGAATTTCACTTTAATGGTATATATTTTGTAGGCCACAGACTAAGGACCAAAGCTATCCTCATATAATTGACTTTATATAAGTAAGGCCAATTATGGACTCTAAGCTTCTTCATCTGCTCTTTGGCCAATGAGCTTATAAACTAAGATGTTCATAAAACTGAATTTGAATAATATTTTAAAGTAGGTTAAAGGACAGGGAGAAATCTTAACTATGTTAAGATAAATTACATTGCAAATGATACAAGTGAATAAATATAGGATAAAGCGAAAGAGAAAATGTCCATAGAGCTTCAGTTTCTTCTTTGGTCAAACAATCTTTCAGGCCCACTGTGAATTCATCCTTTTGGACTTCCTCTTAGCTTATTTGTATAGTATTTCTTTTCCACTCTTTTAAAAATAAAAGCAGGAAATGCATATGCAACATTAAGACACAGGCTAAATGCATTTTATTTTATAATTATTTTCTGTCTGGAGTTTAGAGAATAAAATAAATAGAAGTGCAGACACAAATAAATACACTTTTTTCCCTTTGATGATCATTTTTATTTTAAAAACCTTCTTTTAGTGGCTGAAGAAATGGATCAATGACTAAGAACATTAGTTGCCCTCCTAAAAGATTCACGTTATTTCTTATCTACATGGTGGATAGCAGCCATCTATATCAGTTCTAGGGGATCTGGCACATATATCAGTTCTAACCTTTATAGACATCAAGTATGTAAGTAGTGCACACATGAACATGCAGCAAGGCACCTATATACTTAAAAGAATTGTAGTGAAAAAGATCTGTCATTGTTCTTTGGTATACTGCTATAGTAATAATTTATTAATCTTGCCTTTTATTTAAAAATCTTTTACTTATAATAGTTATTCATTTACATCTTGCTCATCTCTTGGGCATTCAGGTTTCCCAAATGATCAATATGTATGTATACATATATTTTCCAATCCTGCTATCGGATAGAAATTCCTTCAGAGACCTATGAAACTTCTGTATGTATCATGTTCTGTTCTTCTATGTTCTTTTTTAAAATTACTTTTATATTTTTACAGTCCAGTCATTAACCTCTTCCTGGTCTGCCCTCCAACAGTTCCTGAACCCATTCCTCTCTCTGTCTCCAGGAGGATGTTTTCCTCACCCCCATCAGGCTTTCCCATTCCCAGTGTATCAAGTATCTCAATGTTTAAGGACATCTTTTCTCACTGAGGTCAGCCAGACCAGGCAGTCGTCTTCTATGTTCTTGGCTGTAGTAAATATTTTTCTTTGACTGTATCTATGTCCTTTTCAAGGGGTATGTAGAGAGAAACATTGCTCATTTGATAGTTCCAATATGCTTGCTTCTATTTGATTCCAATTCCTTGATTACAAGGCTTTCTATGTGAAGTTTTCTCTATGTTTACTTTATTTTTATGCAAAAGTATGAGGATGGAAAATATGCAAATGTAAGAGAATGCAAAATAATATTGAAGCCTGTAAATTAAAATGTTACTTTTCTTGACTTTTGTATAACTGAGAGAACAAGGAAAGGCAAATACAGTAAAGGCAGATCAATTATTCAGTCCTACTTGAAATAATTTCAATCAATTCAGCCTGCATACATCCTCAAAAATCACCTATGACATTTGAATATGACTTAGGACCAATTATATGTGTTACATTGGCCTCCATATCCCTGAATACTGCACATATCTAAGCATTGTGATGTAGGTGGTTTTTGCTGACACAAACATTTCACTTCAGTTTCCTAGAGAAATATTTCATCAGACCCTATTCCTCAGTAGATGATTCAGAAACTAAGTCTTGATAGTCCCGAGACCTAGGTTAGAAACAAACACAAATGAAAAAAAAAGCAGTGAAATGATTCCTAATGACATTCTTCTCTACTAATATACCAGAACATAGCATAATCGTCAGCAGAGAAGTTTCATCCAGCAACTAATAGCAGCAGATGCAGAGACTCACAGCCAAACACTATGTGGAGTCAGGCGAGTCCCAGAGAATAGGCGTAGAATGATTGTAGGAGCCAAAGGGATGAAGGACATCACAAGAACAAGATCCTAAGAAATGACAATCAAGCAGTGCTTGTAGGCGCTCACAGAGACCAAACCTACAATCCTAGTGGATCTGAGATAGGTTTTCTGCACATGTGCATGTGTGTGTGTGTGTGTGTGTGTGTGTGTGTGTGTGTGTGTGTTATGGTTATGTAGCTTGGTGGTTTTGTGGGACTCCTAACAGTGAGAGTAGGGGGTTTCTCTGACTCTTTTTTCTCTGCTTTGGGAACCGATTTCCTCCTACTAGGTTGCTTTGTCCAGCCTTGAAATGAGAAGAGATGTCTAGTAGTCTTACCATAATTTGTTATGTCATGTTCAGTTGATATTCCTGGGAGGTCTCTGTGTTCTCAATAGAAAGGATCTAGAGAGGGACTGGATTCACTACAGGAAATGTAAACTGATGTTATGTTGGGATATACGATAAGAGAATAGATTTTTAAAAATGGGAAATTAAGCAACAACAAACAAACAAACAAAAACCACAAATAAGATCCATCTTTACTTAGCTAGTTTGTTAGACAATATTCACTATTCAGTGAAAGTCATTTCTACTCTACCTACCTTAAAAGATTTGGGATTTAGCATCCACATCATGGTGTTTGACATTTGTGAGCATTCAGACAAAAAGTAACCCCATCCTTCCACATGATGATGCACATCTGAATCATGATTTAAGCATGTTGCAGTGGCTAGTATGTTATTTATGACTTCAGCTCTTATGCCAGTAAGACTTTGTGATTCAGATCTTCCCTGCATATGATCCTTTATAAACTGTATCTCAGTAAATTTGTATTGGTTGACTACGTGAATTGTGCTGCTTTGTTCATCATCCCTCCACCCCATCTGTATCTTTGTTTGTAGCTTAAATGGTCTATTGTTATCTCCACTGTTTTCCCAGACATCCAAGTCCTTGCATCTGGCTTCCCTGTGTGTAGACTAATACATCACCCTGTGTCTCCTTGTCTCAATGTTGTACTGTAAATTTTTCCAACTGCTCATTAATAATTCCCAGAGCTTTGTGGAATTTAACCTTTGGCATAGAACCACAGATTTAATTACCTCACTCTTCACATTAATGGTCTTCCAGGGAGTGCTCACTGACCAGAGTGCTACAAGGTTGTGCACTTTTCAGTTTGTATACATTAAGTGGATTTACAGAACTCTGTGGTTGCCCAGATAAGTAATCAACATGTAGTCACTCTATATTTTATGGCGATAAAATAAAATATTACATTAAAAGTGGTTATAAAGATTAGACAACTTCCCAGTCTGATTTCTCTATTTAGAAACTACAGTGTGTGCTTATATCCATACAAATGCATACACACATGCACATTTTCCTACTGTATTGCCTTTTCAGTAAGTAAATACTGCAACTTGTGTGTGTGTGTGTGTGTGTGTGTGTGTGTGTGTGTGTGAATGCACATGTTTTCTTGTTAAGGTTATTTGCTTGGTTGATTTTTTTTGTGTAATAATCATTGTTTGAGGATAAGAAGAAACAAATTCCAAGGAAATGTAATGCTGTCTTGTCTCTGTTAAATGTGGCTTCTGTTTCTGTTTCTTTTTTCTATTACAAGCAAGTTATGGAGTGTTGATTTTCAAATTGTTTCTGTGGTGTTAAAGAACCTTTAGCACTTTTAACAATGAATCTACGTTACATCTATGTTATTAGTTCTATAAAATAAGCCAGAATTCTTGTATTTTAGCAGCTTGGTTCGAGGATGGGAGCCACATTGACCTCAATTTAAGTGTTGGCTCTGGTGATCAAATGTTTTGTGGCCTTGGGAACTGTTCCTACATTCTTCTTCTGCTTCCTCACCTAGGTAATTGAGGTTATTATAATAGTAATCTTCACACTTGGTAACTCTGAAAGAAGCATGAAGGCAATGGAAGGGAAACGCAGCCAGGAAACGATTTCTTGATACTGACTCCCCTTGAAGTACTCATACCTAAAATTAGTCCAGTTACTTAATTTCCTCTTATCCACCTGAAAAGAAAATTTAATACACCTCACCTCTTTGGAATCTTACCCTGTCACATTGCTCCGAGGTATAGGATCTGTAGGTCATTAAAAGAGTCAGTAGGAAATACCACTGCCCCCTTTGATTAAAGCTCTGCTTGTGGCCACACTCATCTTATTAAGTGAGGTATTTCACTATCCCTTCACTTTATGCTTTTTAGTGATTTATATGAATGGGAATATATGTATGGATTTGAAATATATCATAGCAGGCCGTATTATAAAGCCAAATCTGTTTAGGAAAAAACACTTCCTTGAAAATTAGAGTATTCATTTCAATTCTAGTACAAATTTTTGCTTCGGAAATGTATGTTATAGTTGTTGATATTCAAACATGAGAACAGAATTATTTGCAAAGATATTAATGACATTACATATTTTAGTTATAAATATGTGTGTGTGTGTGTGTGTGTCATTGCATGTTGGTGTGCATGTCTTTGGAGTGTCCTTTTGGCATTGTACCTCAGGATTTGGGGTCACAGGTGGTTGTGAGACATCTGATGGTGCCACGAACTTATTTCAGTTCTTTTACAGGAGAACTAAAACGTGTTAAACATTGAACATATTTCTAGCCCTTTAATAACACTTAACAAGAAAATTAAAGCATATAGTTATTAACCACTAACTAGTTTGTCATTTATATTTTAAAGTACTGCTTAGTATCAGTATGCCATGATACTTACACTTAATTATACCCTTTTCTTATAACAATGCCAACTTCTATTTAAGACTCTCAAAGATTTGCTGTTATTGTATGTAAGTGCATTTCCAAGGCAGAGGCTACATTTTGAAGATCCCAAAGTTCTATGATCATCACTTGTTCCATTAGAAAAGTAGACGGGAGTTGATGATGAATAAGAAAAAGGAACTTGAATTATTAGAAATCCATCAGCTACATTGCAAAGGTTTTTTTCAGGATGGAAATAGGAGGTTTGGGTTTATACTGGGGGAAGTAAAAAGTCAGGGAATGAGAGTACATTCTGGTTCACAGCGTATTATCCTGCCAAAGCAGTTGTCACACTCTGATGGGGATGACTCTATTTGCTTTATAGAATGATTATCTATATGGCTTGTAATTTTAGAATTTAAGAAATGTGGAGAAAGAACAGCTCTGGAAAGAAAAGCAAGGACAGATGAGTAAATTAATCAGTAATTGCACACTTCTATTATATGGTGCCATGCATAAAAAATGAATAACATGGAAGGTCTGTAAATGCAGAATTTCCCACCCACTCGTAAGTTCTCAGAAATAATAACACTGAGACTTAATTATATTTATGAATAAATGCTTAGGCCATAAGGTTAGTCCTATTTCCCAACTAGCTCATAACATAATTTTCTTGTTTATTCTATAATAATTACCCACCACATGGCTGGCTACCTGGTCCTCAGTTTCATGTGACCATCTTCCTCTCCCTCCAGGCAAATGTCTCTATGCCTCATTCAATTCCAGAATTCTACCTCACTCTGCCAGATGCCCCACCTTCTACTCTTCCCTTAGCACATTAGCCCTAGACTTTTATTGACAGAGGTGAATGGTTTAAAACAGTGTACAAGAGATATATCTAAATTTTCCCTTTTAGTCCAATAAAAGCCTCTTTCTTTTATAATAATAAGCTATATACAATAATGACAACTGTGTAAACAGTATGGTAAGATTTACATTCACCATTTACAGTCCATATGAATTTGGCAACCTCTGAGAAAGTATTCTTCTATCTATCCTGTTTTGGTGAGCTCAGAGTTCTGTAGGGAAAATAATTTCAATCATAACTTGTATTACCAAGCTAATACATCTTCTTAGATTTAAGAACATTTTCTTGCATTTTAAAATTATCCTAAATAATTTGTAGCAGCACTTTCAAAGGGACTAGAACATAACATTGTATTTTTAAGAATTACATACCTTAAAAAGAGTTGGTACATAGTAAAATAAGTTAATCATAACCTTAATTTTTTCAATATACAAGGATATATACCAATGTATTTAATTATAATCTTAGTTATGTGTCAATATACGATGCTCTATACCAATGTAAGATTTTTGAATAACAACAGCTCTATAGTTTAAGAGTAGATTCAGTAGTCTCACCTTTATTTCTATATTAGTCCTATATCTTCCCTTTCCTTTTTATCTCTTCTCACCATCTCCTTTCCCTCACAGTAGACAGCAGAGAAAGAGGGATAAAGGGAAAAAAGGAAAACTAAATAAATGGAAACTTCCCTCTAACAACTTGTAACCACTCCCTTAAATAAAGACAAAAAATTGGGAATAGCTCTACTTTGTAGGTCTGATAGAATTCTGCACTGAACCCAACTGGTCCTGGGTTTTTATTGGTTGGGAGATTTTTAATGACTGTTTCTATTTCTTTAGGGGTTATGGGACTGTTTAGATAGCTTACCTGATCCTGACTTAACTTTTGTATTTGGTATCTGTCTAAAATCTTGTCCATTTCATCCAGATTTTCCAGTTTTGTCCTGTATGGGATTTTGTACTAGGATCTGATGATTATTTTTTAATTTCCTCAGAATCAGTTGTTATATCTCCTTTTTCATTTCTAATTTTGTTAATTTGGATACTTTCTCTGTGCCCTCTGGTTAGTCTGGCTAAGTGTTTATCTATCTTGTTGATTTTCTCAAAGAACCAGCTCCTGGTTTTATTAATTCTTTGTATAATTCTTTTAGTTTCTACTTGGTTTATTTCAGCCCTTAATTTGATTATTTCCTGCCTTCTCATCCTCTTGGGTGTATCAGCTTCTTGTTGTTCTAAAGCTTTCAGGTGTGCTGTTAAGCTGCTAGTATATGCTCTCTCCAGTTTCTTTTCAGAGGAATTCAGAGCTATGAGTTTTCCTCTTAACACTGCTTTCATTGTGTCCCATAGGTTTGGGTATGTTGTACTTTCATTTTTATTAAATTCTAGGAAGTCTTTAATTTCTTTCTTTCTTTCATCCTTGACCAAGTTATCATTGAGTAGACCATTGTTCAGCTTCCATATGTATGTGGTTTTTCTGTTGCTGTTGATGCCATTGAAGACCATCCTTATTCAGTAATGATCTGATAGGAGGCATGGGATTACTTCAAACTTCTTATATCTGTTGAGGTTTGTTTTGTGACCAATTATATGATCAGTTTTGGAGATCGTACCGTGAAGTACTGAGAAGGAGGTATATACTTTTGATTTAGGATGAAATGTTCTATAGATATTTGTTAAATCCCTTTGGTTCATAAGATCTGTTAGTTTCACTGTGTCTGTGTTTAGTTTGTGTTTCCAAGATCTGTCCATTGATGAGAATGGGGTGTTGAAGTCTCCCACTATTATCGTGTGAGGAGCAATGTGTGCTTTGAGCTTTAGTAAGGTTTCTTTTATGAATGTGGGTGTTCTTGCATTTGGGGCATAGATGTTCAGAATTGAGAGTTTTTCTTGGTAGAGTTTTCCTTTGATGAGTATGAAGTGTCCTTCGTTATCTTTTTTTGATGACTTTTGTTTGAAAGATGAATTTATCTGATATTAGAATGGCTACTCCAACCTCTTTCTTGGAGCCATTTGCCTAGAAAATTGTTTTCCAGCCCTTTACTCTGAGGTAGTGTTTGTCTTTAACATGGAGGTGCTTTTCCTGGATGCAACAAAATGTTGGGTCTTGTATATGGATTCAGTCTGTCAGTCTGTGTCTTTTTATTGAGCATTTGAGACCATCGATGTTAACAGATATTAAGGAGTAGTGATTGTTGCTTCCTGTTATTTTCAATGTTATTTTTATGTTTGTGTGGCTATCTTCTTTTGAGTTTGTTGAAAGATTACTTTCTTGCTTTTTCTAAGGTGTAGTTTCTCTCCTTGAGTTGGCATTTTCCATCTATTATTCTTTGTAGAGCTGGATTTGTGGAAACATACTGTGCAAATTTTGTTTTGTCATAGAAAATTTGGTTTTACCATTTATGACAACTGAGAGTTTTGCTGGGTATAGTAGCCTGGGCTGGCATTTATGTTCTCTTAGAGTCTGTATGATAAATGCCTAAGATCTTCTAGCTTTCATAGTCTCTGGTGAGAAGTCTGGTATAATTCTGATAGGTCTGCCTTTATATGTTACTTGCCCTTTTTCCCTTACTGCTTTTAATATTCTTCCCATATTTTGTATATTTGATGCTTTGACTATAATGTGACAGGAAGAATTTCTTTTCTGGTACAATCTATTTGGAGTTCTATAGGCTTCTTGTATATTTATGTTCATCTCTTTCTTTTGATCTGGGAAGTTTTCTTCTATAATTTTGTTGAAGATATTTACTGGTCCTTTAAATTGGGAATCCTCACTTATTTCTATATCTATTATCTTCAGGTACTGTCTTCTCATTGTATCCTGGATATCCTGGATGTTTTGGGTTAGGAGCTTTTTGCATTTTGCATTTTCTTTGACTGTTGTGTCAATGTTTTCTATGGTATCTTCCTCACCTGTGATTCTCTCTTCCATCTCTTGTGTTCTGTTGGTGATGCTTACATCTATGACTCCTGATCTCTTTCCTAGGTTTTTTAACTCCAGGGTTGTCTCCCTTTGTAATTTCTTTATTGTTTCTATTTCTATTTTTAGTTTCTTGATGGTTTTGTTCAATTCCTTCATCTGTTTGATTGTGGTTTCCTGTAATTCTGCCCGTTTGATTGTGTTTTCTTGTAATTCTTTTAGGGATTTTTGTGTTTCCTCTTTAGGGTCTTCTAGTTGTTTTCCTGTGTTCTCCTGTATTTTTTAAAGGGAGTTATTTATTTATTTCTTAAAAGCTTCTATCATCATCATGAGATGTGATTTTAAGTCTGAGTCTTCCTTTTCTGGTGTGTTGGGGTATACAGGGCTTACTGTGGTGGGAGAGCTGGGTTCTGATGATGCCAAGTAGCCTTGGTTTCTGTTCCTTATGTTCTTGCCCTTGCTTTTTGCCATCTGGTTATCTCTGGTGTTAACTGGTCTTACTCTCTCTGACTGTGGCTTGTCTTTCCTGCAAGCTGAGTTGTCAATACTCTTTGAAGACCAGTTCTCGCTCAGAGGAATTTGGGTTTGGAGAGCTGTGGTACAGGGTCAGCTCTGAGCAGACAGAAACCTGAAGTATCTAATCCCCAGCTGACCCTTGTTTCCTGTGTCCTGATGGCCCTGCAAGTGTCTCCCTTGATCCAGTGAATTTGAACAGAAGTGTTCGTCTTGCCTGTGCTTGAATGTGTGTCGAAACTCCTGGGATACCATCTCTCTCCTGGCACTATTTGAGTATGGAGCTCTGTGTCACAGGATGTGCTTCCAGGCCACCGACAGAAACCAAAAGACCACTCTTCAGTCTCTGTGTCCTGGGTATTCCAGGTGGGTCCTTCCGAGCAGACAGACTTGTCCACACTCCTGAGAGGGTAGCTTTCTCCCTGTGCTTTTTGGCTATGGAAACCTGGTAGCCCAGGCAGAGTTCTCCCACTGCAGATGGAAACCGGAAGGCTCCTTATTTTCATGAATAATTATTTTAGTGTGTGTGAGTGCATGCTGTATATTTATGTATACACATGTATTCAAATGTATGTGTTTACATATGCATTTGTGAAATTGGTGTGTGCAGATTCATTTGTATGTAGGGCATTGGCATGTATTTGTTCAAATGAATGTGTATGATAGACATATGTGTGTATGCAGTTGCATGTAAACATATTATGGGCATGTATTTGTACATGTGCATCCAGGCATGTTTATGTGTATTTGCATGTATGTGCGTTTGAAAGCCATTTGACTTTGGAGGCCTTACTTGATTATTCTCTATTTTTGTCACAGATACACCATATCTTGAAAACAAGAGTCCAACATTTAAGGATAGTCAAGAGAGCCATCTTGTCCAGGGTATTGAGTGCTGGCTTTTCACCTGGCTGTGTTCATGTATGATTTTCACAAAGGTTTTGAAGGTAAAGATTGGTTTCCGGCATAATCAGTGAAATGAACCATTTTCCAAGCATCTAACTAAAAATCCTGGAAACCAGTATCCAGGTCGACAAACATATTAATAGAGATAGGAATATGACTGAAATTATTAATAAGAAAGAACATTAAGGATCTATCTATATATTCTATCAATTAAAATATTGATACAGATTTGAATATATCTATGTGTTAGGTTACAAAGTAGATGTCTTCATATGATACTTTCAGGAGTACAAGTAGTTTTTAGAAATAATTGAAGTTGCTAAATAAAAATTAATTTTATGTATAGAACAGCTAAAATATTATAAGTACCAATATGCTATAAGTCAGTCAAATGTGTCTTGATCAATAGGATTGCTCCATTATTTTAAATAGTACTTAAATCTTATTTTTAATTTGATCAATAATACCAGTTTAAAATGTATATTCTTGATATTTCCCTTCGGTGATATTATATAAAGTTATTGCAAACAAATTCCTTTCTTTGTATTTAAAACAAAGTTGTTGTAAGTATAGTTTTATGCCAATACTTGAACACAACATACATATTCTTGCTCCATTATACAACGCTTTCACTTGCAAATTTGGCTGAGATAAACTAAATGAGAACTATACTTCAAATTTTCAAACTACATTTCTTCCCAGGTGGTATGGTATTCTCTTAAGACCTGGGTAGAGCAGCAGCCTCCTGCAGCTCCATGTCAAACACTATTACATCAAGTTAAATTAAAACAGTACTATTTTTACACTCTAAATTCCAGTGCATAGCTTTGTTAAATTATGGTACTCAGTAGGTGAGCAATATTAAAGGCCTTTTCAATATGCACTGAGTATATTGATACACAATCCCATCATATATCTGAGTATCTGTTTAATATTTTCCTTAGGTGAAAAGACTCTTTTTCCTCAGAAAGTAGATAATGCAAATCATTTTAATTGCTTCCTATACAGAGAACTCTGTTTCTCTCACTAACCTAATTGGTGAAATGAAAGCTGTCCTAATTACATTATGTTTACAAACCTCTGCCTAACCTGATATTGAGACACAAATCTTTATTTAGCATCAGGAGAAAACAATAGCAAATGTTTCTTAATTGCAAAGACATATAGTAATATATTTCAGAATCTGGATCTCTAAAAGAGTACCCAGTATTGTTGTGAATACGATCTTCAAACTTCTGTTATAGTTGGATATTGTCCAAGAAAATTGAAATCATAGGAAAATTGAAGATTATGCTATGGAAGCTTAGGAAATATCTCTGAGAGAGAAGAATAGAAGCATTAATTTTTGTACATTTTTAAAACATTGAAATTATACAAGTCAACTGAAATGACCCACCCTTCCCAACATAAAAAGGAAAAATATGTAGGTTAAGTAAAAACAAACCACAAGAAAAACAGACAGTCAAACATACAAACAAACAAAAATCTTGCCCGAGGAAAACATAAGGAATCACCTTTGACTGGAAATGTTGTCAATATTTAGACTGGAAACTTTTGTTTATTCCCTAGAAGAGGTTAAAGAAAACAATTGAGAAATAAACATAGGGCATGAACTATCCCTGCTTCTAACCACATGTACATCTTACTCAGCAGCTAATAGCACAGCATTTTAGGTACTCAGAGGGAACAGCAGTGTAGGATACAAGACATAATATGTAAATAGGTGTTAGCTTTTGGACTCATTCTAATTTAGTGATTGTGTAATTCAGATTGAAGATATTTATTTCTGTATAGAGACAATTTCATCAAAGAATAGGCCACAGATTCCATGAAAGGAAACTATTAAAAGAGCCAGTCACATCAGAAAATTAATAACCACAATTCATATAATATAGGGGAACAAACAGAAATATAAGAGCAAACATAATGAATTTTTCTATTTAGAGAAAAGAGAACAGAGAGATGCTTACTTTAGTCAAGTGCTTATTGTTCAAGTATAAACACATAAATTCAAATTTCAGCAAATCTGCACAAAAACCAAAGCCAACCTAGCAATGTGTGTGTAATTCTTGTGTTGCCAGCTAAGAGGTTATGTACAAGAGTCCCTGAGTTTTCTCACCATCCAGTCTAGCCAAATTGCCATGCCCCAAGTTCAGTGAGAGTCTTCATCCTTTTTAGAATTTATCAGAAATATTTGAAAATCATAAAAATCATTTTTCAGAACCTATTTTGGCCAGAAATTTATGAAAGAATGGAGCTTTTTCTAAACATGAAATGAAATATAATTATACTTAATCTGGAAATTTTTTTTATGATATTTGCTATGGTCAAACATTACATATTTGGTTCTGCAATTATGTTTTAAAATATTGACTGCTTATGACTAAATGCTAACCAGTTTTTAATCTTATCATTTGCAATGCAGTTCAAGTACTCTTCAGATTTTATTGTGTTTGGCAATATTCCATATCACTATTTTCTACAGAAATACAATATACTGAAGGAAATATCTGTAGCAACAACAATGACAATATTCTCATGAGCTATACAAAAAAAAAAATCTTAATACAAAGAATAGATAAGAAACTGAACACTGCTGAAGAGACATTCATCTTCAGAGTCAGATGTAATTAGTTATCCATTGCTACTGCATGGAAGGTTGGAGAGAGAATAAACTTATGTTAAAATATCAGCAAAAAGCTCTTAGGTTTGCTGAATCTTGGAATTATGGAATTACCTAGAATTTTTGGTCTCATATAATAAAAAGAAAATATTCCTAGGAGTAGGAGCAAGACTGTATGCTCAGAGGGAACCACCTGGAATCCCCAGAACATAGGAACAGAAGAACTGGGTTCTGGTTTCTTCCTGTGACACAGGGATCCATACTCAAACAGAGGCAGGAGAGAGCTGATATACCAGGAATGCCTACACACCTTTAAGCACAGGCAAGACCACCATTTCTTTTCAAATACACTGGACCAAGAGGGACCCTTGCAGAGCTGTCAGGACACAGGAAACAAGGGGCAGCTGGGGATTAGATCCTTCTTGTTTCTGTCTATACTCCAGAGCTGACCCTGTACCACAGCTCTCCAAACCCATTTCCTCTAAGCGAGAACTGGTCTTCGAAGAGTATTGACACCTCGGCTTGCAGGAAAGACAAGCCACAATCAGAGAGGGTAAGACCAGCTAACAACAGAGATAACTAGATGGCAAAAGGAAAGGGCAAGAACACAAGAAACAAAACCCAAGGCTACTTGGCATCATCAGAACCCAGCTCTCCCACCACAGCAAGCCCTGGATACCCCAATGCACAAGAAAAGGAAGACACAGACTGAAAATCAAATCTCATGATGATGATAAAAGATTTTAAGAAAGAAAGAAATAACTCCCTTAAGGAAATACAAGAGAACACAGGTAAACAACTAGAAGCCCTTAAAGAGGACACACAAAAATCCCTTAAAGAATTATAGAAAAACACAATCAAATGGGTAGAATTACAAGAAAACACAATCAAACAAATGAAGAAAACCATTCAGACACTAAAAACAGAAATAGAAACAATAAAGAAATTACAAAGGGAGACAACTCTAAACTTAGAAAACCTAGGAAAGAAATCAGGAGTCATAGATGCAAGCATCAGCAACAGAATAAAAGAGATGGAAGAGAGAATCTCAGGTGCAGAACATTGACACAACAGACAAAGTAAACACAAAATGCAAAAAGCTCCTAACCCAAAACACCCAGGATATCCAGGATACAATGAGAAGACAGAACCTAGAGAGTGAAGATTCCCAACTTAAAGGAACAGTAAATATCTTCAACAAAATTATAGAAGAAAACTTCTCTGATCTAAAGAAAGAGATGAACATAAATAAACAAGAAGCCTACAGAACTCCAAATAGATTGGACCAGAAAAGAAATTCGTCCTATCACATTATAGTCAAAACACCAAATACTCAAAATAAGGAAAGAATATTAAAAGCAGTAAGGGAAAAAGGTCAAGTAGCAGATAAAGGCAGACCTATCAGAATTACATCAGACTTCTCACCAGAGACTATGAAAGCTAAAAGATCCTGGGCAGCTCTCATACAGACTCTAAGAGAACACAAATGCCAGCCTAGGCTGCTATACCCAGCAAAAGTGAAAGCAAAATATTCTATGACAAATCCAAATTTTCACAGTATGTTTCCACAAACCCACCCTACAAAGAATAATAGATGGAAAACGCCAACTCAAGGAAGGAAACTACACAAAAGGAAAAGCACGAATGTAATCTTTCAACAATCTCAAATGAGGATAGCCATCAAACATATAAACAACATTGAAAATAACAGGAAGCAACAATCACTATTCTTTAATATCTCTTAACATCAATGGTCTCAATTCCTCAATAAAAAGACACAGACTGACAGACTGGATCCATAAACAGGACCCAGCATTTTACTGCATCCAGGAAAAGCACCTCCATGTTAAAGACAACACTACCTCAAAGTAAAGGGCTAGAAAAGAATTTTCCAGGCAAATGGCCCCAAGAAAGAAGCTGGAGTATCTATTCTAATATCAGATAAAATCAACTTTCAACCAAAAGTCATCAAAAAAGAATAACAAAGGACACTTCATACTCGTCAAAGGAAAAATCTACCAAGAAAAACTCTCAATTATGAACATCTATGCCCCAAATGCAAGGACATCCAAATTCATAAAAGAAACTTTACTAAAGCTCAAAGCACACATTGTTCCTCACACAATATTAGTGGGAGACTTCAACACCCCACTCTCATCAATAGACAGATCTTGGAAACACAAACTAAACAGAGACACAGTAAAACTAACAGATGTTATGAACCAAATGGAATTACCAGATATCTATAGATCATTTCGTCCTAAATCAAAAGAATATAACTTCTTCTCAGCACCTCATAGTACCGTCTCCAAAACTGATCATATAATTGGTCACAAAACAAACCTCAACAGATATAAGAAGATAGAAATAATCTCATGCCCCCTATCATATCACTATGGATTAAGGTTGGTCTTCAATGGCAACAGCAATAGAAAGCCCACATACACATGGAAGCTGAACAACACTATTCTCAATGATAACTTGGCCAAGGAAGATATAAAAAAACAAATAAATGAAGATTTCCTAGAATTTAATGACTATGAAAGTACAACACACCCAAACTTATTTGGCGCAATGAAAGCAGTGTTAAGAGGAAAACCCATAGCTCTGAACGCCTCCAATAAGACACTGGAGAGGGCATATACTAGCAGCTTAACAACACACCTGAAAGTTATAGAACAAAAAGAAGCTAATACACCCAAGAGGAGTAGAAGTCAGGAAATAATCAAATTAAGGGCTGAAATGAACCAAGTAGAAATTAAAAGAACTATACAAAGAATCAACAAAACCAAGAGCTGATTCTTTGAGAAAATTAACAAGATAGATAATCTCTTAGCCAGACTAACCAGAGAGCACAGAGAGAGTATGCAAATTAACAAAATTAGAAATGAAAATGGAGATATAACAACAGATTCAGAGGAAATTCAAAAAATCATCAGATCAGATCTCCTATATGGGACAAAATTGGAAAATCTGGATGAAATGGACAAGTTTCTAGACAGATACCAAATACCAAAGTTATGTCAGGATAAGATAAAACATCTAAACAATCCCATAACCCCTAAAGAAATAGAGGGAGTCATTAAAAGTCTCCCAACCAAAAAAAGCCCAAGACCAGATAGGTTCAGTGCAGAATTCTATCAGACCTTCAAAGAAGACCTAATACCAATACTCTTCAATCTATTCGACAAAATAGAAACAGAAGGAAGACTACCCAATTCATTCTATGAGGCCACAATTACACTGATACCAAACCCCACAAAAACCCAACAATAAAAGAAAACTTCAGGCCAATTTACCTTATGAATATCGATGCAAAAATACTCAATAAAATACTCGCAAACCAAATCCAAGAACACATCAAAAAGATTATTCACCATGATCAAGTAGGCATCATCCCAGGGATGCAGGGATGGTTTAATAACCAGTAATCCATCAATGTAATCCACTACATAAATAAACTCAAAGAAAAAAAAACCACATGGTCATTTCGTTAGATACTGAAAAATCATTTGACAAAATTCAACATCCCTTCATGATAAAAGTCTTGGAAAGATCAGGAATTGAAGAAGCATTAGTAAACATAGTAAAAGCAATATAAAATAAACCAGTGGCCAACATAAAACTATATGGAGAGAAACTTGAAGCTATCCCACTAAAATCAGGGACTAGGCAAGGCTGCCCTTTATCTCCCTATCTATTCAATATAGTACTTGAAGTTCTAGCTATAGCAATTAGACAACAAAAGGAGGTCAAAGGGATGCAAATTGGAAAGGAAGAAAATAAAATATCACTATTTGCTAATAATATGTTGGTATACTTAAGTAACCCAAAAAACTCCTCCAGAGATCTGCTGCAGCTGATAAAGAACTTCAGCAAAATGGCCAGATATAAAATTAACTCAAGCAAAGTAGTAGCCTCCCTTTACTTGAAGGATAAAAAGGTTGAGAAAGAAATTAGGGAAATGACACCCTTCACAATTGTCACAGACAATATAAAATATCTTGGTGTGACTAACCAAACAAGTGAAAGATCTGTATGAGAGAAACTTCAAGTCTCTGAAGAAAGAAATCGAAGACCTCAGAAGTTGGAAAGAACTCCCACACTCATGGATTGGCAGGATTAATATAGTTAAAATGGCCATCCTGCTGAAAGCAATCTACAGATTCAATGCAATCCCCATCAAAATTACAACTTAATTCTTCATAAACATAGAAAGAGCAATTCTCAAATTCATATGGAATAACAAAAACCCAGGATAGCAAAAACTATTATCAACAATAAAAGGACTTCTGGGAGAATCAGCTTCCCTGTCCTCAAGCTGTACTACAGAGCAGTAGTGATAAAAACTGCATGTTATTGGTACAGTGGAATGCAGGTAGATCAATGGAATAGAATTGAAGACCCAGAAATGAACCCACACACGTACAGTCACTTGATCTTTGACAAAGGAGCTAATACAATCCAGTGGGGAAAAAGACAGCATCTTCAACAAATGGTTCTGGTTCAACTGGTGGTCTACATGTAGAAGATTGCAAATTGATCCATTCCTATCTCCATGTACAAAGCTCAAGTCCAAGTGGGCCAAGGACCTCCACATAAAACCAGATACACTGAATCTAATAGAAAAGAAAGTGGGGAAGAGTCTCAACCACATGGGCACAGGGGAAAATTTCCTGAAGGAAACACCAGTGGGTTGTTCTCTAAGATCAAGAATCGACAAATGGGACCTCATAAAATTACAAAGCTTCTGTAAGGCAAAGGACACTGTAAATAGGACAAAATGGCAACCTACAGATTGGGAAAAGAGCTTTACCAATCCCGCATCCGATAGAGGGCTAATATGCAATGTATACAAAGAACTTAAGAAGCTAGACTCTGGAGATCCAAATAACCCTATCAAAAAAAGGAGAACAAAGCTAAACAGAGAATTCTCAACTGAGTAAACTCATAGGGCTGAGGAGCACTGAAACAAATGTTCAACATCCTTAGTCATCAGGGAAATGCAAATCAAAACAACCCTGAGATTCCATGTCACACCAGTCAGAATGTCTAAGATAAAAAACTCAGGTGACAGCTGATGTTGGCAAAGATGTGGAGAAAGAGGAACACTCCTCCACTGCTGGTGGGAATACAAGCTGATACAACCTCTCTGGAAATCAGTTTGGCAGACCCTCAGAAAAATGAACATAATACTACCTGAGGACCCAGCTATTCCACTCCTGAGCATATACCCAGAAGATGCTCCAACATGTAATAAAGACACATGTTCCACTATGTTCATAGCAGCCATATTTATAATAGCCAGAAGCTGGAAACAAACCAGATGTCGCTCAACAGAGGAATGGATATAGAAAATGTGATACATTTACATAATGGAATACTACTCAGCAATTAAAAACAATGACTTCATGAAATTTGCAGACAAATGGATGGAACGTGAAAATGTCATCCTGAGCGAGGTAATGCAGTCACAAAAGAATGAACATGGTATGTACTCACTGATAAGCGGTTATCAACCCAAAAGTTCGAAATACTCAAGAGTCACTTCACAACAACTGTAGGGCTGAGTGTGAGTCCCAAAAGGAGGAGTTGGAAAAGGGACTGAAGGAGCTGAAGGAATTTGCAGCTCCAGGGAAGGAGCAACAGTGGCAACTAGCCTGACCCCTTGATACTCCAGGAGACTGGATCACCAACCAAAAAATACAGATGGAGTGACCCATGGTGCTGGCTACATATGCGGCAGAGGATGGTCTTTTTAACCATCAGGGGGAGCAGAGGCCCTTGGACCTGAGGCTGTTAGATCCCCCAGTATAGGAGAATGCTTGGGGGGAGACAAGAGTGGGTGGGTGGGTAGGTGGGTGTGTGGGTGGAGGAATACCTCCATATTGGCAGGTGGAGGGGGAGGAAATGGGGAGGTTCCAAAGGGGAGGTCTGGAAAGGGGGGAACATTTGAAATATAAAGTATGAAAAAAAAAAGAAAGAAATAAAAAGAAAATACATCTGCTTGGCTGACATGTCATTTTAACTTCAGCGATGTGAATGAAATAATTTTGTTCTGGAAGAGTGTGCAGGTTTATATAGATTTGGATTCTTCTATTATCTCTTGCATTCTCATATTACTTTTTTATGAACAAAGAAATAATTAAGGCCATCACATGTTCCAATATATTCTTCTTAAATTGATTGATTAATTAATTACTTAATTAACATCTCAAATGTTGCTCCCTGTCCCCTATCTCAGACTTCCTACCCCATGCCACTCTCTGCTTTTCCTCTCATATGGCAGCCCAAGCTCCTTATTTCCTCATCCTGATGATCAAGTCTCTGCATGATTAGACACATCTGCTCCAGCTGAAGTCCTATGAGGCAGCCCTCTATTACACATGTGTGGTGGACCTTGGACCAGCCAATGTTTGCTTTTTGGTTGGTGGCTTAGTCTCTCAGAAATCCCAGAGGTCCAGGCTAGTTGACACGGTTGGTTTTCTTGTGGGGTTGCATCTCCTTGAGGGCCTTCAATCCTTCCCGTTTATTCTTCCAAAGGGGTCCCTGACCTCTGCCCAATGTTTATCTGTGGGTATCTACATCTGTCTCAGTTAGCTGCTTGCAAGAACCTCTCAGTTGGGCTCCTTTCTATAAGCATAATATAGCATTATTAATACTGTGATGGAATGGTGCCTGTCCATGGGATGAGTTTCAAAATCCTCAGTTATTTGTTGGCCATTCCCTTAGTCTCTGCTCTGTCTTCATTCCTGCATTTCTTTTAGATAGGACCACTTTGGGAGCAAAAGATTTGTTGGTGGATTGGTGTCCCCATCTCTCCACTGTGGGTTCTGTCTGGCTACTGGAAGTGGTCTCTTCAGGTTCCATATTCCAATTGTTGGGCATTTCTGCTAAGGTCCCCTCCATTGACTCCTGAGAGCCTTCCTCATTTTGGCTCTCTGGGACTTCTTAGAGAATCCCATCCTCAATCACTGACAACTAAAGCTGCATATGTCCATTCATTCTTCAGGCCCTCTGGGACTCTCTCCTGCCTCTCCACATGTCTGATTCTACTCTCTATTTGCCTAATCTTCCCCTCATATTCCCATATTTCTCCCTCCCTCTAACTCCCTCTACATCTCATTTTATTTTGTTCTCCCTTCTAAGTAGGAGTCAAGCATTCTCACTTTGGCCTTCATTCTCATTTTTCTTCTTTGGACCTATGAAATATATCATGGGTATTCTGAACTATTTGGCTAATATCTACTTATCAGTGAGTGCATACTATGCATGTCCTTTGGGGATTGTAGGACCTCACTCAGGATGATATTTTCTAGTTCCATCTGTCTGCTTAAAATCTTTCATGATGTCCTTGCTTTTAAGACCTGTACAGTATTCAATTATGTAAATTTACCAGCCTATCTGTATCCATTATTTGTTGACAAACATCTGGTTTGCTTCCAGTTTCTGGGTATTATGAATAAAGCTGATATGAAAATAGTGGAACAAGTGTCCTTGGGGTATGTGGAAGCATCTCTTGGTTTTATACCCAGGAGTGGTGTTGCTCGGTCGTCAGGAAGAACTATTTCCAATTTTCTAAGAAACCAGCAGATTGATTTCCAGAGTTGTTTTACAAGTTTGTAATCCCAAAAGAAATTGAGCCGTGTTCCTCTTTCACCACATCCTCATCAACATGTGCTGTCACTTGAGTTTTTGATCTTAGAGATTCTGATTGGTGTAAGGTGGAATCTCATAGACATTTTGATTTGTATTTCCCTAATGACTAAGAACATTGAACATTTTTAAGTGTTTTTTGGCTATTTGCGACTCTGTTGAGAATTCCCTGTTTAGTTCTGTACTCCATTTTTTGATTAGTTTATTTGGTTTATTGGAATCTACCTTCTTGAGTTAATATTTCGGATATTATTCTTCTGTCAGATTAGTGATGATCTTTCCCCAATTTGTAGGCTCTTGTTTAATCCTACTGACCATGTTTTTTCCTTCCAGATACCCAATATATTCCTATAGGAAGGACATCACATTTGGCTGAGTCCATGCTAATAGCATAATTTAAGTTTATTTACCTCTTTTGTGCTTATGTCCTGATATTATCATATAATGATCCACTGGATCTCAAGTTTCACATGAAGATTTGGGGACACAATGTAGTCCTCTGCTGTATGAAAATAAAAGTTTTCTCATGGCTTATAATTTATGGATTATAATATTATTTTATAAATATTTTACTGTTTCTATGTTTGTTTATTATGAAAATTCACAATCATAAACATATTTATGTTATATCCTTTAATTCATGATCTCACTATCTATATTATGTGATTGAATTGTCAAACTTGTTGTGTAAACAACATAATTGCCTGGCTACATCAATAGTGAGGATGGATGACAATATTTAAACCTGCAATTAATAACTGTTACTTTTTTTAAGAAAAGTTTTACAATAATATAATATACTCTCCAATAAAACATGGGGTATTAGCTAACATAAATTTAAGGTGCAATTTCTAACAATGGATTGCCAGGTACTTTTCAACAGTAGCAAATACTTCCTGATTTCTCAGCCATGTTAAGAATACATAAATTGGTCTTCTTTAGAATGAGTTGGTTACACTTACATTTTATTCCAAAGCAGGAATTCCATTATTCATGTTGAGATTCATGTTTCCTGTTTAGCTCAACAAAGACTTTTTAAAAAAACATATTCATTGAAACATAATTTGAACCCCCCAAAAATTAAAATTATAAATGAAATGCTAGTAAGGTCATTTCTACATTAATTGTTTACTGATAAAATATCAAACTAGAGTTTGAAGTTAAAACACCTAAAATAAATCTTATAAGTGAATTTTAAAACTGATGAAGGAAGTAGAAACTAAAATTGTAGCTCTAGTCTCTGAAAATGGTAGGGAAAAAAGCTCTCTCTCTCTCTCTCTCTCTCTCTCTCTCTCTCTCTAACACACACACAATTCTCAGTGCAGGAAGATCTTGAATGTCAGGAGATCAACAGGATGCAATTCCAGACATTTAACAAAGAAGAGAAATTAGTAGAGAATTTGACCAAACACTGATATCCCTTCCTTTTCCTAGGTTAATCTTATATATGCATATGGGTTTGGTAATGACATGACTCTTCCAAGAAAAATAACTCCTTTTGGATGAGAACGCAACCTGGGATAATTACTGAAAGTTTGAATAAACTTAAGGTCTTCATCACTGGGAACTAAATCCATAATAAACTTTGAGATAATTTAGTCAGACTTAACCACAGAGATGATAATTAACACTGAGTCAGGAAGGAAATGGCTCAGGACTCATTAAAATTTTAACACCTTGATTTTTTCATTGTTAGAGTTCACAGGAATGATGTGCTTTACAGTAGAGCTGAGCCTATGGATGATGTTTACACTTACTGCTTTGATATGTTATAAACATTCAGTTAAATTCATATTTAGAATTTGTAAGTAAATAAAATATTTATTTCCAAAAATTGCTTGAAATTCTTTAGCATTATTCAGAAATTTAGTCCAGTGCTATTAAAATAAAAAACCCTTTAATCATTATTGAAATTAAACATGGCACTTAAAATAGCTTTGATTCTTAGAGCAGATCTTAATTTTCTACATCCAGAAAATAGCATAACTCATACTATTTATTTAATGATTATCCTTTCTATAGACACAGAAGGCTACAAAAAATAAAATAAGATAAAATAAAATAAAATTTCAAAAGTAAGGAACTCACCACATATATGCTGATACCAAAACTTCACGAAGATCCAAAGAAGAGAGAGGCCAATTTTCCTCATGAATATCAATGCAGAAATATTCAATAAAATTCTTGCAAACCGAATCCAAGAACACATCAAAATGATTATTCACCATAATCAATTAGGCTTCATCCCAGGGATGCAGGGATGGTTCAATATCCAGAAATCATTCAATGTAATCCACTACATAAACAAACTCAGAGTAAAAAACACATGATCATTTCATTAGATGCTGAAAAAGCATTTGTCAGAATGCAGCATCCTTTAATGTTAAAAGTCTTGGAAAGATCAGGAATTCAAGGCCATACCAAAACATAGTAAAAGCAATATACAGCAAACAAGTAGCCAACATAAAACTGAATGGAGAGAATCTTGAAGCAATCCCACTAAAATCAAGGACTAGACAAGGCTGTCCACTCTCTCCCTATCTATTCAATGTATATAGTACTTGAAGTTCTAGCTAGACAAATTAAACAACAAAAGGAGGTCAAAGGGATACAAATTGGAAAGGAAGAAATCAAAATATGACTGTTTGCAATGATCGTATACTTAAGTGATCCCAAAAACTTCAGCAGAGAACACCTACAGCTGATAAACAACTTCAGCAAAGTGGCTGGATACAAAAGTAACTCAAACAAATCAATAGCCTTCCTACACTCAAAGGATAAACAGGTTGAGAAAGAAATTAGAGAAATGACACCCTTCACAATAGTCAGAAACAATAAAAGTATCTTGGTATGACTCCCACCAAACAAGTAAAAGATCTGTATGACAAGAACTTCAAGTCTCTGAAGAAAGAAATCAAAGAAGACCTCAGAAGATGGAAAGATCTCCCATGCTCGTGGATTGGCAAGATTAATATAGTAAAAGTAGCCATCTTGCCAAAAGTAATATACAGATTCAATGCAGTGCCCATCAAAATTCCAACTCAATTCTTCATAGAGTTAGAAAGAGTAATTCTCAATGTTATTTGGAATAACAAAAACTTAGGATGTCCAATAGTATTAGCAATAATAAAATGACTTCTGGGGGAATCAGCATTCTTTACCTCAAGCTGTACTACAGATCAATAGTGATAAAAACTGCATGGTATTGGTACAATAACAGTCAGGTAGATCAATGGAATAGAATTGAAGACCCAGGAATGAACTCACACAACTTCGGTCACTTGAACTTTGACAAAGGAGCTAAAACCATGCTGTGGAAAACAACAGCATTTTCTACAATTGGTGCTGGTTCAACTGGTGGTCAACATGTAGAAGAATGCAAGTTCATCCATCCTTATCTTTTTATTAGCAGCTCACGTCCAAGTGGATCAAGGACCTCCTAATAAAACCAGATACACTGAATCCAATAGAAGAGAGAGTGGGGAAAGTCTTCAACACATGGGCACAGGGGAAAAGTTCCTGAACAGAACACCAATGACTTATGCTCTAAGATCAAAAATTGAAAAATGAGACCTCATAAAATTCCAAAGCTTCTGTAAGGCAAAGGAGACTGCCAATAGGAGAAAATGGCAACCAACAGATTGGGAAAAGATCTTTAGCAACCCTACATAATATAGAGGGCTAATATCCAATATATACAAAGAACTCAAAAAAGAAAAAACAAAAAACAAAAAAAAACCCAAATAACCCTATTAAAAAATGGAGAACAGAGCTAAACAGAAAATTCTCAAGTGAGGAAACTCAAAGATCTGAGAAGCACCTAAAGAAATGTTCAAAATTCTTAGTCATCAGAAAAATGCAAATCAAAACAACCCTGAGATTCCACCTTATACCGTGGTGGAAACCACGTCTAAGATCAAATAACATCTAAGATCAAAAACTCAGGTGTCAGCAAGTGCTGGCAAGGATGTTGAGAAAGCTGAACACTACTCCATCGCTGGTGGATGACAAGATGGTACAACCACTTTGGAAATCAGCCTCACTGTTCCTCAGAAAATTGGACATAGTACTACTGAGGACTTTGTTATACTATTCCTGGGCATATACCCAGAAGATGCTCCAACATGTAATAAGGACACATGCTCCACTATGTTCATAGCTGCCATATTTATAATAGGTAGAAGCTGGAAACAACACAGATATCCCTCAACAGAGGAATGGATACAGAAATGTGGTACTTTTACAGAATTGAATACTACTCAGCTATTTAAAACAATGACTACACGAAATTCTTAGGCAAATGGATGAAATTAGCAAATATCATCTTGAGTGAGATAACTCAGTCACAAAAGAACAAACACAGTATGTACTCTCTGATAAGTGAACATTAGGCCAAAATTTCCGAATAGCTAAGATTCAATTCATAGAATATATGAAGCCTAAGAAGAAGGAAGACTAAAATGTGGATGCTTCAGTCCCTTTTAGAAGGGTGAATAAAATACTCACAGGAAGAAATATGGAGACAAAGTGTGGAGCAGAGACTGAAGGAAAGGCCATCCAGAGACTGCCCCACCTGGGGATCCATCCCATATACACCTACCAAACCTGGACATTGTTGTGGATGCCAGGAAGTGCTTGCTGATGGAAGCCAGATACAACTGTCTCCTGAGAGGCTCTGCCAGAGCCTGACAAATACAGATGTGGAAGCTCTCAGCCAACATTGGACTAAGTTCTGAAGTCTGAAATGGAGGAGTTGGAGAAGGGACTGAAGGAGCTGAGGAAGTTTGCAGCCCCGTGGAGGGTGGAGGGAGTAACAGTGTCACCATGCCAGACCCTGGGAGCTCTGGGGGACTGGACCACCAACCAAAGAATACACATGGGGCTGGCCACATGTGTAGCAAAGGATATCCTTTTTAGATAACAGTTGGAGGAGAGGTCCTTGGGCTTGAGGGTATTCGATGCCTCAATGTAGGGGAATGCTAGGGAGGGAGTGGTTGGGTCAGGGAGCACCTTCAGAGAGGCAGAGGGAGGGGGATGGGATAGGGGGTTTCCAAAGGGGAGCCATGGAAAGGGGAAAACATTTGAACTGTAAATAAAGAAAATATCCAACAAAAAAGAAAGAAACAAACAAAGAAAAGAGAAGAGAAGAAAAGAGAAGAGAAGAAAATTAAGGAACTGAGATACTGGGGCACTTCATGCATTATTCTAATTCATTTCAGTGGGGGAACTCAGAAGGGCTTTATTCATTTAATACAGCTGAATGGTAGAAATACTGAAATAAAATTACTTGTTTATTAACTCACTAATACCACTGTCAGTTTCTTAGGAATGTGAAAACTTTTAGAGGTTACAACATGAAAATATGTAAACAAATTAAAATTCCAAATGAAATATCATTGCATTAGCAGCTAGTTTTATAATCAAGCATAAAACATGGCCACCATAGCTCTCGGTCCTTTGCAGACTCTCCATCAAAGGATGAAACCCATTTCTTTCCCAACATGTCAGTGTCCAATCTTGTATGCCATTAGGATTTACTTCACTCAATTATGAGGCACAAGTTAAATTAATTTTCCAGCCTACCTGTGAAATGTTTGAACATTTAACTAACGCTAAATTGCTCTAAATGTCACATGTTGTGAAGTTACTCTGTGAATATATGTGTGTTTGTGTGTACATCTGTTTGTCATAGAGATGGGGTAAATGAGAGATGTACAGAGAGGGAAAGATTGGGAAAAAGAGAGACAGAGAGGAAAAATATAGAGGGAGAAAGAGAGAGACAGAGACAGCAAGAAAATAATATAATCCAGATAATACAGCTAAAGCATGCTTCTGTTCAGCTCCCATGTACTGCCAAGTGAAAGCAACAAAGAATAGCACCCCAAAACAGTAAAGTAATGAGATACAGTAGAAAAATGTAGAACCCAAATATTTAGTATTTTTAGCTGGCAGCTCTCGATAATAGGGATAATTTCTTGGAAAAGTAGTAAGTATTCCTGATATAGTATCAGTGGAAACTATATTTGTTTGCCAAAACCACAAGGTGGTTAACATTTTGTAATTGATCTTTTTATCTTATTTTACTTCTAAATGTTTTAGAAGTAAACACTCCAGGACTAATGAAGAAGTATGCAATATTGTCTTCAGTTCCATGTGAGTCAATATTTGGGATTATTAAATATTTAATACCATAAAATTGTTTTGCTTTCAGAATACTAAAATATATATTTCAATCATATACATTTTATTGTAGAAAATATAGAGGTTTTTGCAACAACCTTGCTTTAGAGGGAGATAATTCAACATCACTAGACAGTATCATCAGCGTGCTGCTGCCATAGAATTAACTTACATAGACCTGAAGCTGTTCACTGAAATCAAGACTTGTACAACCATGAGGGTGAAACTGTCTTCTGAGTAAGAATGCATGAAGTTGTATACAAATCTTTGTTTTAGAAACACAAGAAACAACAACAACATCAACAACCCACACAATTTACTTAATTATTCATTTAATACAATTAATATCCATTTAATCCTTTCCTCTGGAATTACATATAATGCTACATAAATGTGTATGCTACCTGAAATGCTTATGTAGCATCTTATGTAATTCAACAGAATAGTTCATTATTACTCTACATGTTATGTAGTAATATCTGGCACATTAACCTGACCAGTAGCCTTGCAAGCCAGTCAGTAGAAGCAGTACCATAAATATATGAAGAACATAACAGACTTAAGTGTTTTTACAGTGAGGGTGTCACATGGAGATCAAATTTTTATCTTTGCATAATCAGATGACCCAATCATATATGTGTTCAGTCTAAGCTTGACACAAAACTTTGATATGTGGCATATGATTTCATTATCTATATTTGTGGCAAGTTTTACAGAAAAGATATGTATTTTGATTTAAATGTGTTTTCTATGCCCTACATTTCATGGCCAATGTCTTCAGTTTTACGAGATATAAGCCCCTATGCCCCAGTGTAGGCGAATGCTAGGACAGTGAAGCAGGACTTGGGGCGGGCACCTTCTTAGAAGCAGGAGGAGAAGGAGGATGGGATAGGGGGGTTGGGAAAACATTTGAAATGTAAATAAATAAAATATTCAATACAATCAAAAAGAGTTGTAAGCCTCTATTTCCTAATTTATTTCTCTGATTAAACTAACTAAGCTGGTAGCTTTGAGGGGAAAGTCGAAAAGTCTAACCTGCGTATCTTTATCTGATTTTTATCACCTGTCTTTGGCTTCAGCCTTGACTGGAACAGTAGCAGCAGCAGAAGTGGTGGCAGTAGCCACATAGGATCAGCCTCAAATACATTCAGCAAGAGGAAAGGTTTTCGAGGGCTCTACAAACATTGTGAGGACCTTCTTGTGCCCACTGATGATAGAGTGTGGCACTTTGGGAACAGTCAGGCAAACAATCGGCTGTCAAATGTTGGCAACAAATAGGAAACCCTCTAAGAAGTGAGAGTACAAAGTCTGAATGTCAAACACTACTGGGTTGCAAGAATTCCACTGCCACATATTAGGTAATCAGTCCAAAGCTGACTTCTAGTTTGTCTCCAGATTTTATCACATGCATATCATTCAGAATTTCAGCGGTTTCCTTCGAGTTTATAATGGTGATGCTGAAAGCTTAGAAAGAAAGGTTTTCTCAGGCCAGTGCTCTGGGCTGTCACAGTGAGGTCATATGGAGTAACGGCACCAACGTTAGTGGCAGTTGGCTCTTTATTGGCCAGCAGCATTTTCCTAACCTGGGTGAAATCCTCCTTGGTGAACTCAAAGCTCACATTCCCACCCCCATACACCCCTCATTCCTGGCACCAGTTTTCCAGAGTGGGCTGCTGTCTCAATAAGCTTCCTTAGAAGAGTCACATCTTTTTAAACCCTTCGTGTCAATCCTTGATGCACTACCTTGACGCCTAGAAAAGACAGGGTGACCTGGAAGTCCAAGTACTTCCTTAAGAACTTTTGGATGACTATCCCAAGTGCTTTGTTATGGGTACTGAAAAGGTGGGCTCTGAGCAGATCCTGCAGACCTAAATGTCCTTGAATGTCTCTGAGAGGGAAGGCCTTGGTATTGATGGACTAGTCCAACATCTTAATATTAGTACAGGTAAGGTAATTCTGATTTAATTATTAGAAATTGGATTGGAGATTATGCTAACATCTTGTTACCTTAATTTTAATTAAATAAATTTAATGATATACTTATAATATGTGGAAAGCCTAAAAGAATGTAACAAGAAGAACATGCAATAATCCAATAAGGCTCAAGTCAATAATCCTCATTAATTTTACAGACCGAATTTAATTTTATTCTCTATTTACTCATTTTGCATGAGTTAGAAAAATGCCAGACAATTAAAGTGATGATGTATTTCACTCCCAAACATAATTGCTTAAAATATTTAAAAAATATTACATTTGATAGAAGTATGATATAACATCTGTGTTACTTCTTTGCATGTCATGTATAATTGTCAAATGTTTCATAGTAACATTTTTCAGGTCGGTCAAAGTGTAGCTGCTTTGAAAAGCATTGAAATTCATTTCTCTTTGCTTTGATGAAATCTAAAACAATCATTTAATTACTCAGGTTATTAAAATGATGTGTATCATTGTGTTTGGAAATCAGTACTAAATAGTTTCTTAGTAATGACAGATGTTTAAAACGTATTTAGTTAATTAATTTCTATTAATGAGCTGACATCTAATGCATTTGTGGTAATCTGACTAAAATATATGTATGTTTAAATTGATCTCTTCCAAAGACTAGACGTTTATTACTGTCTAAGAATGGACTTCCGTAAAGAAAACTATGTTACATTTAATATGGTAAATTATTTCATTTACATAAGCTACTTCTGTCAATTTATTTATACATGATGAACAGACATAAAATATTCATATCACAAAGACTACAAACTATCCTCTCTTTGTCTTTCTCTCTCTCTTGCTCTCTGTGCAATTTATGGTATGTCTATGAATATTAATTACAATTTATTGAATTATGCATTAATACATTCACATTCACGCTACACATGGGCACTGATTTACATCAGTATTTTATATGAAGTTAACCAGTTGCATATAATATCCTTACTATATATTATGAACTATTTCCAAAGATAAGCTGCTATAGTGTTATGTTCTATTTTAGTATTAACTTCCTTTATGAGTAAGTATATAAATATAAAATATTGCCATTACTTCTTCAATAAAACTTATTTGAATATTCTGTTCCTGATGATTATAATTATTGTTTCACTAAGTAAACATATATATAACTGAATCAAATACACAGAAAATGGTGGTCAGTGTGAAGCCTACCAAGAATAGAATGTGAAAGTTCTTTATGGCTGTTGCATTTTCTTTCTCCTCTGCCTCTTCTTCCTCTTCTTCCTCCTCTTCTTTAAAAAGAAAAAGAAAGACAGGATTCTTTGATTGTCCTGGATATTGCTCTATAGATCAGGTTGGCCTCAAACTCAAAGATCATTCTTCCTTGTGCTTAGATTAAAGGCATGCTGTGTAGAAAGTAGTTTGCTTCTCAGCATGATTTGGGAAATAGATTTCACATAATGGGAAAATTAATTTAATATGCTTAATTGGACAAAAAAACAATAATAGAGATTTCAAGGTGTAAAGTGTTCTGGGTATGAAAGCTACTAGTATTTGCTAATCCTCATATCTATGAACTGCTGAATATTTCATACAAAATATTTTAAGATAGGTGATTTCACAATGATGATTAGAATGATTGTGAATCAGTTTATGAAGAATGCTGCATATAATATAAACTGAAGTCAGATGTCAAAGGTCTAAGATCATTACCAATATGTCTATGAGATAACATTGAATATATTTAGTCAAATAAGCCTTATCACAAAATTCACATTAAACCTCAGGAGCTTTTGTTTAAACTGAACAATCTGCAACGTGCAAGAGTAAAATTACCTTAAAGCATTGAATTATCCAAGGAAATGGACACTGTTCTACTTTAAAATCTTCTGGATAATGAAAAGACAATTTAATAGAAAAATAATAAGTATCAAATCATAGAATCAACTACTAAAATTAAGATATTATTAGATATGACTTATAATTTACAGACCCTGTTTTTTTTTTTTAAAAAAATCTCTGAAACTAGAAGACTGACAAGATAAAGTATATTAGAATATACCACCTGGAAAATCTCATACAAACTGTTACAATTGCACAGTTATTTGAAAATTTTATGATTTTGAATCACAGTGCAAGAAGCACAGATGGAGGAAATGATAAGAAGGCAAATTTTCCCTCTTGAAGCTGCTTAAGTTCACCAATCACACTGTATCTCTAATGTATACAAGCACACTCTATGCAGTAGAGGCAACCTGCTTGGCTCTCAGTGATAAATGCTGAGATTTTGTGTATCATTTCATCTCATTTTGGATGTTGGCAGGATGTAATAATTTTTTAATAAATGAAAACATAGTTAAGCACATAGTTGCAGGCAAACAGCAATTGGTAGTCTTCAAAGTTTACTTCATTTTCCTCCATTTATCGTTGCACTTGTAATCAAGGAGACAGACAGTAACTGATGAAGCTGGGGCCCAAATACCAGCATATTTATAAAGTATCAGAGTGTTTAAATGAATTGGGATTTATTTAAATGTTAGTGTTCCCCCAAAAAAGTATTTAAAAGTCATTCATTGGTAAATTAAAACAAAATCTAGAGAAAATATGAATTCAAATAGGAATTTTCTCCAAATATGTATCTGAGGAAATTTGTCTATTTAACCTAATTGATTTAAGAAATATGCTTCTCACTGAATGTAGAGGCTGCAGTATCACAGGGGATAAAACAGCACTATATATTTCTTTAAAGTACAAAGAGCAAGTCACCTGAAACAGAATAAATAATAGTCCAAATTATTGACCTAACTCAGTTTTTATGTTTGTTAGGGCTGTTTTCTGCCATACTGAAATATATTTCTTTTCCTGCTTTTGGTACAGAAAGCCAATTTACATAAAAAGCACATTGTGCTTAATTGAGCAGCTAATTATATGAAAATGGCTGTCAGTCAAGCAATAGTAATTGTTTATTTTCAAAGTAAACAATGGTTTAGTGAATTTTACTAGATTTTTTTAAATGTAGTTTCTTTGTAGATAATTCCATAATTGCTCTCTATATATTTGATATGTATTCAAGATATACTCATCATATTATATGAAGATTAAAAAAGTTTAATCAACATATTTTACTGAATTATAGTTGATTAACAATAGATATCATTATATGTAAAAAGTAATATTAAACTAGACATTTTTCAGATATATTCACATTTACCCCAGCTCTTGGTGGAGTCCTAAAATAAATTTCTTGCAGTATATGGGGTTAAAAGAGGCACCCACAACTGGACAGTGTGCAGACAGGAAGAGATTTTGGAGCTCCCAGTCCTTTATAGATTGTCTTCATCAATCTCTCCCTTCAGGACTCGGGGATTCATGTGGAAGACAATTCAGAAAGATTGTTAGAGTCAAAGGTGTTGGATACTTCCAAGGAAACAATATCTTCATGACATAACTGGACTGATGGGCATATGAACTACAAAGGTTTATACCTGCACACCTTCAAGGCACATAGAGTCCCACACTGGGTCCCGTCTATAACCATGAAATGAAGCTATCTGCAATTGATACTCACTGGGAAAAGGAAGAATAATTTCATTAAGGCAAGGACACTGGGGAATATTAATTGCACTCCAGGAGAGTCTTCACACCCAGGAGTAGTTGGTCAGCACGAAGCAGATACTACATATTTGTGTGTGTTGTCAGAGATGAAGTCTTGTTAATTCTTGTATTGCTTGTTTTTTAACTGCATTTGGTTTTGGTTTTGAAAAGAGAGAAGGAGAAGTGGTTCTGGAAATTGTTAGACAGGGAAAATGTTATCAAAATACATAGCATCAAAAAAGTTTTCAAATTAAAATACCTTAAAAATACAAACTAATTGATTCTGTAGTTGGTTACTAGATCATTCTGTAGTTGGTTGTTTTGTTTTCAAACATTTTCATTTTACCTCAAATGAATTTTCATTAGAATTGCACATAGGTAATAATTCTTGTTGGTACATATACAGTAAATGCTCTGAGAATTTCAAAAATGGGTTCTTTTCTTCAACCATATTATATTGGTTCTTCTTAGTCTGATACGAACAGTAGAAATTCTTTGTCATACTTCACTTGTAATTCTAAGACCTTATCACTATTATAACTTTTTAAAGTAAAATAGTTACTCTGCTATTGTGGAGGAGATTCACCATAACCTTGGAAATTTAAAAACAAAAGAGCTTGCAGTTTCAGAAGTTGAACCCATGTCTATTATAGCTGAACATACAACAAACGGGAGGCAACATGATGTTGGTGCAGTATCTGAGGGCTAACCTCAGATCCCCAAGAAGTAGGCAAAGATAGAGGTAGGGGTAGAGGTCCAGGTAGAGAGACAGGTACAGGTGCATAGAGATAGATATATAGATTAGATAGATGATAGATAGATAGATAGATAGATAGATAGCAAGAGCTAAAGAAAAGTGGGAGTGGCATGGGCTTTTCAACAGTCAAAGCTTGCCCCCAAGGAAAAACTTCCTCTAAGAGATAATAACATTGCCTAGTACTTTTGAAACTATTCTGCAAATTAGAGACAAAGTATTCAAATATATAAGCCTATGGAGTCTACCATCTTTCAATCAACATTTTTCTCTTAATATTCAATGCTATATCTATTTGTCTGTCTGTCTATCTATCTATCAATTTATCTATCATCTATCAATATAAGTATAGATGACATGTAATCATATACACACACACACACATATATATACATATATACATGTCATCTATATTTATATTGATAGATGATAGATAAATTGATAGATAGTTAGATAGACAGATAGATAGACAGACAGACAGACAGATCATCACATTGTTGGGAAGGATCAGAAGCAGTGTCTTATAAGTTTGGGTGTGATTTCCAAACTTGTACCCAGCACAGCCAGGATACAGTGCTAATTCTCACAGTTGAAGAAAAAGGCATTGAGACAGGACAGCAGGGCAGGATGACCCCAACACCAGATTCCAGCTTATAGCTCAGTTACTAAAAGCAACATAAGTGATGGTTAACTCTTTAATATAACTCATGAACAAGCACATTTAAAAGCTAAGTTTTCACAGCTCTACGAGATGTTTAAAGTGACACACTTCTATGGGAACAGTGACTAAGTCATCTTTTGTTTCCACTGTGAAGAATAGCCGTAGGGAAATGGGAAGCCAGGCAGGCATGAAGTACACAAATCCTTCTCTGTATTCACACTCCAGTTCACTGTTGGTGAGGGCATATGTGAACTTGTTGGGTTTTTTCTACTTGCTTTTTTAGCCAATGGATCACTGATTCTCCTACTTGTGAATGGTGGCTTCCTATGACTTCTCCAGACAATGGCTGTCAGAAAAATTTTTCTTCCAGACAAATTCCTGAAGCAAGGTTTATGTATGTCTAAATTTGAAAGACTTTGAGGGCAGTAGAAAACATTGTAGGTTGTTTTTTTTTTTTTTTTTTTTCTTGCCATAGGCTGGGAGGACCCCATAGAACATACTGAAGCTGAACAGGACAGCATGACCTCTTGGCCTTTGGGTGTAGAAGCCAGAAAGATGGCCTCTACTAAAAGCAGTATAACATCTTCTGTAGACATCTGGAAAAGGAGGAAGTCTATCTTCATGCAGGGATTAATATCTCTGGCCTCACAAATGAAGGCAGTCAATTTCGATTTAACTAAACTGTTTAGTAGAGGTTGTGAGTTTTGTTATGACCTGCCCTTGTTCCTCCATGTTTCAACTTTGTTTGCCTCTAGTCTCATATGTGACATACAGTTGAAAGAAACTTTTGTTTATATAAACATATAATACCCACTTTCATTTAATAATTGTGTTGTGCATGCATGTACTTAAAATAATTACCTTTAGTGAAACTTCTGAACTAAGCTTTCTTGAGTAAGAAATTAGAAGAAAAGGAGGACATTGTCTGACCAGGAATTGATAGACCCAACAGGTGTGAACTTATCACACTCTACAGAAACCTTAGATAGCACAATGGTTTAAAAACAACAAGATGTTTACTAATTTGTATTTACTACTTAAATGTTCAAAATTTTCCAGAAGTTATGATCAGTTTTATATTGGAAAAGTCTTTATTTATTGTATCAAATATATTGCCTTATGTTTATTAGTGTACACACAAAAACGATTCAATTAGTATACAAAAATCAGTATAAAATGGCTGAAGGTAATGAATGGGTTCCTGAACAAATTTCTGCAATAATGATTATATATATATATATATATATATATATATATATATATATATAAATTATATCTTCACCCTCCTGTAATCTTTAGTGTGCCATGACACAGTGAAGGTGAAGACTATGGCTTGAATGTGAAGGGTATGGCATATAATCACTGCTCATGACAGTTATAAAAGAACGTAAATAGGGAACTAAGAAAGAAAATCAACAGGGAAAATAAATCCATCTGCTGGATTTATAATTAAATTCAAGGTAAATTTAAAGATATGTGCATCATTAAACAAAGATATTTAATGTTTTTCAAAATGTTTGGGCACTACACTCATTGCTGTGACATAATGCTTACCTTGGGTTAGATCATTTCTAAAATTTCAGGTAAAATGGCACTTTAAACAGTTGACTTACTCTCTCTTAAGGAATTCATATTTTCCCACCTCATGAAAAGTTATTTCAGCCTTATTGAAAATCCCACATTTTGAAAACCTTGAGACCCAGTGTAGGGGAATTTGAAGGCAGGGAGGTGGGAGTGGGTGGGGGGGTGGAGGAACACCCTCCTAGAAGCAGGGGGAGGGGAAGTGTTAGGGGGTTTTCAGGAAGGGGGAAAGGAGATAACACTTGAAATGTAAATAAAGAAAATATCCAATAAAAAAATAAAAGAAAGAAAAGTGATTTTGTTCTTGGTCTCTTGCTCCCCTCTTGCTCTTTTTCTGTTTCCCTTCCACCCCTCTCTCTCTGCCAGCCTCTACTCCTCTTCTCCTCTCCTCTCCTCCCCTCTCCTCTTCTCTCCTCTCCTCTTCTTTCCTCTCCTCCTCCTTCTCCTCTCTCTCTCTCTCTTTCTCTCTCTCTCTCTCTCTCTCTCTCTCTCTCTCTCTCTCTCTTTCTCTCTCCCTACCCCATCTGCCTTTCTCTGTCTCTACTACCCTCTTACCCTCTTGACTCTCCTCCTCATGCCATGAATAAACTCTATTCTATACTTTAAAAAAATGATATTATTTTCTAACCTTCAAAAATTCAGAAATGATAAGAAATGTTTAATATGTATAAAAATTGCAACATTGTTAAAATAATACTTGACTGAAGGAAAAAGAAAATCTCAGTGAAAACCAAATATGGAGAATTGACTGTTAATAAAATAAGAATAATAAATAACATGGCATATCAACTGAAAATTATGCTACTGTGCAACTATGCTGATTTAAATTTGAAATCTAACAGTGAAAAATAATTTATGTATCATATATATACTCATAGAATTGACTTCCTGACTGCCTAAACTAGAGTACTTGTACCCTTAAAGGCACTTCTGAGTCTGCCTAGTTGTCTACAAATGAAATAGAGACATTTGTACTCTCATTGGTTATAAATAAGGAAAATATATGCCTCTACCATGGCCTTAACATAAATTTATTTTATTCTTAAAAGAATTATGAAGAACTAAAAGCAACAACTCTTTTACTCTCCAAATTGCTTACCTTAAATCCTGTTTATGATTCTTTAAGTGATAGATAATACTGTTTATATCTTCAATAAGGTTTTCTTTAGTTCTTTGACCGACCATTGCTTTCATTAATCAGTTCATAATCTGGAGAATTATTACATTTTCTTTTGACGTTTTTTATTGAATTTTTCCATCTTTTAAAAATTTCAAGTATCTTTGTACCTGATTCTAATTGTATTATATGATAGAAGTTTCAAAGTGATATTTGTATAATATATTTTAGAACATCAGCCAATTAATGCTATTGAGCTCTGCAAAGATATCTGAAACATTTAAATCAGCTTCAAGAGGCATAGGGCCACTGTTCTCCTTGCAGCCTCTGTGATGTCATTACCAGCATGTAACTTATATTTGTAATGTCTCCCATTATTAGTAAACTCTTTTCTCTGCTAATTTCATTAGACATTATTTTAAACAGAACAACTTAAACTTTATCTATTCTTCATATATCCTATAATTTTGTGTTGCTTTGCTTTTGTTTTGTCTTTTTAAATAAAGAAAATTATATACCAAAGAATCTTTTAACAGTTTTTCTTGCCTCTTATCATGGAAGTTGACACAATATCTGGAGAATACACATCATCAAATAGTTTAATAGAGTATGTTTTTAAATATGGAAAATGCTGAATAAATTAGCAGTATTTCAAAGCAATTAACTGAGGAAGCATAGCAACCAAAGCAATCCATTAGGTAATCACCCTGCTATTCAGAGCTAATTTGTATGGAGGAATGACATCAGATCCCAGCTGAAGGAATGAAGATAGAGAAGGAGGTATGGATTGATAAAGCACCATCCTATTACCGTGTAATTTTTGTAAATAATGAGACTCTCGTCAACCTCATTAAAAATTATATTCATTTTGTAAGTATTGTACAGTATTTCCTCTATCCATGACAAGGACCAAAGGGAAAATTATCAGTTACCTTTTATAATAATTAGTCAGGGAAAAATCTAAGCTGACATTTATGCTGCTATGCACAGTGGGATTGGTAGATAACATCACCCAAATAAGAAAAAATTGCAATTAATTATTGCCAAGACTCCAAGGAATTGAGGGAGTTATACATTTGGCCCATACATTGTCACTAAAGAACTAATCATAAATTCAGCGACCATCTAAAGATTGGAGCATATTTATTTATGTTAACTAAAAATGTCTGTCATCACAATATGCTTTACTTATTCTTGATTCATTAATCTATGTTTTCCATTTTTATTGGAACTATATTAAAATAATTGGACAAAGGAACATAAATAGTAGTTACTTGCAGTTTCTATAAGCAAATTTGTTTAAAAATTGAGAAACCGACAAATTTTAAGGATGTCAAATTTTGATTCATAAAGTATACAGCTTTAGATTACCTATTTGAACTATTTGTCTAGTCATTCCATAGTTTAGCAAAAGTTTTAGTATTTTTTCCTTACTATCACCATGGTTACAGTGAACTGAATATTAGTCACTACTAGGTCATGGCTACTTATACACAAGCTGAAATGTCAAGGATGCATTTTAAATATAGCTCAAATTTTTATCATATATTTTCTTCATCTAACTAGGCATTTCTAGGTAGTTCTAAATGGACAGTGAGGAGCAATATGTAATAACATATCAGGTCCATCTCAGTCATAATCATGCAAATATAAAGTATCATTACTTTTCCAATAAGAGAAACTAATTCATGAAGAAAGAAGATAATCCAAAACATCTAATATTTTCTTCTTAAACATTCACTATCATTAACTATTCGTCTTTACATTAAAATTAATTCAATCGAATGCCAATATGATGTTTTCAATATTTTATTACTCTTTCCTTCTCCCTGATTGCTTCTTCCTTTGAAGATAAAAGAGGCAGTTTAATTAGGATGCAGTGGGAATAAATTTGGAATTAGCATATGATGTTATTCAATAAAAGAAGCTTTAATTATAACCTTTTCCTGTTTATCTCACAGATACAGGGGGAAAACATCACAGGCAAAATAAGTGTTCTTTTAAATATTATATTTAATTATATAATGCCTAAGACTTCATTTTGATGTGGGAATGCCTCTTATGTTTTAACAAAAACCATAAGTTTTCTAGACAAGAAGTTCACAAATACTTAGGAATTATTCATTGTCTTACTTGAGAGAATGAATCTCTACCCTAACATATACAAGCTGTCCCATTTTATAAACTTCCAAAAATTAGTCAATGTTTCAGATATGCACTTTGTCGAACTAAAGATTCATGATCAAGGTGATCATGAATCTCATAAAATATACTTGAGTCAGTCTGTTTACCTAATGACTTAAAGTAGTCTCTGCTGATAATCTGAGCATTTAGATATAGAAATTTTTTTCTCAATTATCATTCAAAGAGAAATAAAGTGAAATCAAATGTTTCTAATAATTTCATAAAAAGTCGGGAATTTTCTTCACAATTTTGAGAGGATTATTTGATAGAAGTTTCAAAGTGATATTTGTATAATATATTCTAGAACATCAGCCAATTAACGCTATTGAGCTCTGCAAAGATATCTGAAACATTTAAATCAGCTTCAAGAGCTTTTATTAAGACATATATATCTTATTATACTAAATTTTTACTAGAAAAATAATTTTGATTTGTATATAGAAAACTACTCTGTATTGTATTCATATTTTCATTTCCAAGTCTATGTAAACATCTAGAATCTTATCTCCAATTTAATTTTTTATATTGGTCTCCAAATGTCTTTATGATTGTCCATTTTGTGTTTTATCATTGTTAGTGCATCTTGTGATAACTTAATAGTTGTAGAGGGATGTGTTTAACAATGAAAAACTAAAGCCTTCCTTTCAGGATATTGAGAGATGGCACAGTGGTTAAGAACATTCTCTAATCCTCCAGAGGATCCAGGATTTCCATCATTGTCCAGGACATATATGACATCTCATAAATCTATGTAATGCTAGTTCCAGGGTATCTGTTGCTCTCTGCTGAGCTCCATGGATTTTGCAAGAACATGGTGTTCACTCACACATTCAGTCCAAACACTTGCACACATAGAAATATTTTAAACACATTTTAAAATTTTGATTTCATAGTTATATACTTTTTGAAAATATTGGAGCAATTTCTTTATGACAGTTCATACCAAATACAATAATATAAATTTAAATCCATGAAGAAATATATACCAATGCCTCATCATTCTATTGGACTAATTTATGAATCTTGGGTGTTTCATGCATTGTGTGATTAGATCTTAGGAGATACTCTTTACACAAAAAGATGTGGTTTCTAGGCATTCTGGTTTGGTTGGTGATTAGTACGGTAGTTAAAGGTCACAAGCCTTAAATAAAAGTAGTAAAAGAAACAAATTCAATATTAAGAAAAGATTATTGGAAGTAGAGAAAGGAATTAAAGTTCAGTAGATAAAAGCAAGCACTAAAACTAAGATTTAGAAAGGTTTTCATAAGAAATCTCCATATTCTTACAGAGATTCAGGAGTAAATATTTTATATACACAAAACTTAAAACTAATAGCTTTTACTTATATCAACTTAAGATCTATTTCTCCACTATCTTCAAACTTGTTTACATTTCAAATATTATATAATACAGGTGTCACATATTTATGTATGTATACATATATGTGATCTTTCAATAGATTATAGCTATATCAATTGATATAAAAATGATAAACATAGATAGACATATAGATAGGAGAGGGAGCCAATATAGGTAGATGTGGTCATATGACAATGTTGTCCAGGAGTGGATAGAATGCATTTTTATTTATGTTCTGCTAGCATGCCTGTAAACACTTGTGAAACTAGAAGTTTACAGGACTGTGGGACAAACTTTTCTCTCATAGTAACTATTTTGATTACTCCTTCATTTTGCCAGAGGTAAGCTAGAGTTTTCCATCACTCCAATATAATATCTGGGTTCTTTCCTTATCAAAAGGTTACTTAGTTCCTAATTCTGAGCTATCTCATCCACAAATTAAAGAGAGAAGGGCCTATTGTTTGGGTCTTTTGTACAAGTCTTAGACAAGATGGAAGGTAGCACATGACAGAATCAACTGCTCACTTCAAGGCTAGGAAGCAGAGAAAGGATGGTTTAGAGTCCTACATACCCTTTCAAAGATGTACACCAAAAACTTAAGGCTATCTTATGAAGATTTACCTCCTAAAAGCTCAAAGAACCTAGGTGTTACAACACTCTGGGAACTTAAGTGGTAATTAGTCTCTCAATTAATGTACTCAGGCAGTGTAAGATACTTCATAGAAAGAATGAAAATGAGAAGCGTTTATGAGGAAATCTAACCTAAATTAGTGGATGACAATTTTAACGAACTTCTTGAACATTCTTGAACATTCGTAACATCAACTTTTACATGCCTGATAACCAATAATATGTAAGACTCCATAATATAGTGATGTATTGAATAAAATTTATCTTTAAACAATCACAGATAGGAAAATAAGATCTTTTGTAAACATAAAAAGGTTATCATATAAAAATGTGGATCAACTGTTGTGATGAGCCTGTGCTCTGCCTAATTTACTTCGCTGATGTTCAATTTGAACGTCCATAGAAATGCTGTTCTAAGTATTTCACAGGTTTCTGATTTCTAACTCATTTCAGGTTACACCCATATAACAAAATGGCAGTATTTACAATGGCTTAGCCTGTGGTTTACTTAAGTGTGTATTAGAAAGTTTACTGTTGCTCCAGAGGGCTGGTGATCTATCAGAGTTCATGAAAGCTCAGCGGAGCTTGCTTAAGCAGATTGAGGAAGTGCATCACAATTTTCTTGGTATTTGAGACAATTTCTTGGGGGATGAACTTCCCTTTTCTCCAACTCAAGCTTATTTTGACACCTGGCAGTGCTGAAGGAACATATGGAAGAATATAGAGGCACAGAGTATGGCTTCAGAGAAACTTGTTGGGGCACAAAGACAACAGACTAATCATGAGATGGTGATTTCTAGATAACAGAGCAAGGTGTAGGGTAGACGGAGGGAGAAAGACAAAGATAGAGGAAGAAGAGGGAAAGGGAGGGGAAGGAGAGGAGACAGAGAAGGAGAGAGGACAGGAGGAGTATGAAGTAGGAACAGGAAAAACAGATTACCTTGGAATTTCTATCTATAAATCCAATAAGATATATATTTTTTTGTAAGAAATTCAATTTAAAAGTCTTCATGAGTAACTTTCCAGAGTACTTTGGGAGGAGTTTGTTTTTTCTTTTTTCTTTTTTTCTATATCAATTGATTTTCAAACTCTAGAAGAGATTGTGCCCCACTTTCTCTCTGTCTTTCTGTCTCTGTCTTTCTCCCTCTGTGTGTGTCTTCCTAATGCTCAGATGTCATACACTGTAACAAAGGACACAAAAAAACAACTTGAAGAAACAAGAAAGAATTGCCTAAGCATAGAAACCTAATCATTAAACTCAATCTTAAGATACAGATACACAAATTAATTTGTAACCATTATAACAGATGCTCGGTGAGTTCACTAGCACGGTGAGTATGTAAATGCACAAAATAAAGTTTCCATGACAAAACAAAAAATACTAGAACAGACAAGAAATTTGGAACAGAAAATTCCCTGCAGTAATACCGACCTAGGGATGCATCAGTACAGGTAGAGACTAGTCATTTTACACACCCCAATAAGCACCATGAAAAGGAAGTATGAAATCCTATGTACCTTCTAAGACAACCTGAATCAAGACAATGTGCTCATGATAGGCGTGATCATTGTGATGGGTGTGATGGGTGTTTGGTTTGGGAACATTGTGTTTTGTGTGATGGGTGTGATGGATTAGATGGGTGTGTTGTGTGTGATGATGGGTGTGATAAGTGTGATGGGTGTGATAAGTGTGATGGGTGTGTTAAGTGTGATGGGTGTGATAAGTGTGATGGGTGTGATAAGTGTGAGTGCGGTGAGATGTGTGAGGGGCATGAGGGGCATGAGGGGTGTTATGATCATCTAAAGACAAGAAGATTCAAAAAGACAAAACCTAATATTAAAGGAACTGTGACTGTAAAATTGTCAATATTGTGAGAAAGAGTGGTAATGCTGATTAAAAAGCATAAAATAACTAAAAATAGAATAAATTTAATAAAGTTACATATACAGATACCATGGACAATTAGGTGAACATTAAAGTCAGATCATTGAAGTAGAAAGAGAAAGATGATTTTTAGATTTGGTTATATAGGAATCTCTATTAGGATATATCAACTGGTTTCTCAGATAATGTGTTGTAGGTAAAAGGGAGTGGATAATATGCTCAGATAATGAAGAAAGCAAAGCAATGAGAAACTCTGAATGACCTGAGCACTAATATTGTGTAAATCTTCATTAAACATAAATTTTTTGACACTTCCCAAGAAAACCAAAAATTAAGGGTGCTTATCAGTACTAAATTGATGTTAAAAAAGTTGACAAAAATTTTCAAGTTGAAATTGCAAGGTTCTAAAAATCAGGAGAAAGGTGTACTACAAAAACAGTTCTTCTCATGGTAAATATACAGTGAAATAAATGTTATGATATAGAATTCAAAACAAAAATGGATGAAGATATGTAAAATATTTTCATGAAAACACTGTATAAAGAGAAATGATTTGCAATATCAAGAACACAAACATGGTATAGCAGTAAAATTGAGAGTGTGGGATTTTATTTATATTGCCAGATTAAAAGAAATAGCTACAAATATAGGATTAAAAAGACTTAGCAAGCATGAGACACCAACTATGTATGCACCAATTGTACAGTAAACTAAACAAGGTACAAAGACAGCTGAAGCAGGACTCTAAATAAATGAGAACTTTATCGGATGTAGCATGAATGGACTACATCAAAATAGACATAAATAATAAAAATAAATAATCTATAAAACAATGAGTAATCTGTGGCTCATTTGCTATGCTTGAGAATACTTAACTATTTTGACTGAGTGTTTGATTTAAAGTTTAAAGCCAAAGCTGAAGCGTTATCTCAGCAGTCATCTGCTGCTATTGCAGAGAACATGAGTTCATTCCCCAGGACCCACATATCATCTCACAAACTTCTAGAACTCCCACCTGAAGAGATTCAAATCTCCATGCTGGAATTTGTAGACACATGGTGCACACATATACATCCAGGCAAAGGTTTCATAAATGACATAGAAATGTAACAATGAAAAGCATTAAAAAAATACTAAAATTTCAGCCTTACAGGATATATCACAAAAATTTTCAGGATTGTGAATTAAAGGGAAGGCATATACTCTGTGAGTACATGGCATCCTAGGAAATCTATAAGAAGTAAACAAAATTGATTTGGATTGGTTTTTTAAAGTGAAAGTACAATACATTTGATGATTGCCTCCTTTTCTAATAAATCAATTGAGTTGTGAGATATTAATGTAACTCTCCAGTTGTTTCACAGATGTTAAGATCTAGAAACATGTTTTGTGTTCCCTACTGTAATTCTCTTAGAATCTGCAAACATTTTCCAGAGTTCATTTTTACAATAGGGAAGTACATAATGAGGATGAATGTGACAAATTGGACACTAGTGACAAATTCTAGTTATGTACCTTATGAAATATTTTTCTCAATTTTCTGGCATCAACCCACTGACTTGTGTTATTTGGAGTCCATCTTTCCTTGGATTATTTTTAGAATCATTTATTATTTTATCTTTTACTAAAACTATGGTTTGAAAATTTCTGATCACCTTTGGAAATCATTGCTGCTTAACAGAGCTCAAAGAGGGAAGAGTTGCAGTTAGCCTCCTATGCTGCTTCTCCTGAAAACTATATGCATTATTATCATTTTATTCTTGTTGTAATAAAATGATTCTATTTCTTGAGTATTGTTCAAACTTTTAATAACTTAAATGAATTAACCAGCTTTCAAAGGTCACTTTTCAAATAAATGGCAAATAAAAAAAAAGGTTAATAAAATGATTCACAGACATTTATTGTTAACTACAAGAGTTATTCTGTCTGATATCTATATGTGCATAATTATAGCCAAGCTGTAAAATCATACAAAAAAGCTTTTCCCCTTTTCCCAGTCAGCAGAGCAAAGATTACATCTAATGTGGTGTTTTCACATATTTGAGAGAAGCTCTCTCCTAAAATGTGCAGCTGATCTGGTGGGAAAGTGATAGGAGTGCTGGTAGAATTTTTTTTTTTTGGGGGGGGGATTAGTTTTCATATAGACATCTGAATGAGAATCAAAACTTTAGAGTGATTTTCATTTTTGTGAAAGTGGGTTTAGCCTATGGCTCAAGATGGTATATTAAAACCAGGAAAACACTTTGAAAGTAGAAAAGAAAAATTAAACAATATCAGCATGACTCTTATCAGACATAAAATACAATATAAAACCACATATTCAAATAAAAGAAACAGAAAGTATTATATCATTTGCTCTATATTTTTCCCTGTGGTATCATCTAGATATTTGAATTAGGAATGAGGTCAGCCACACTGACTTTAATGGGTGAAAATTTAGTAAAACCTTGGATTTTAAATTTTATTAAATTTTAAATAGGCAATTTTTAGAATTTACAGAACTGTGTTTTTTAAATAACATAGTTTTATTAATGCTTTGAGACTGTAGTACAATACCTTTCTCCAGTTCCTCCCACTAGCCATACCTTGTCCCTGTACACTACTCTTACCTTATAACTTCATGTCCTTTTCTTTTTACTTTATCACTGTTTATTTTTAAAGAGGCTGTCAGCTGTCAGAGGTTTGAGCTGTCAAATGTCTTAGCATTCTGGCTTTTAAAACATTACTGCCCATGTTCTTTGCTGTTCTCTGAGCCTAAGAAGTAGGCATTGTATTGTAGTGTACTAATTTGTGCTGGACATCCTATAATCAGATGATGTCTACATGTTGACCAATTGTGACTTTTTATTATGATTTCTCTCTACAATAAGAAGGTTCTTGGATAAGGGTTGAGAGCTACACTGTCTGTGGATAGCTAGAAAGCAGTTAGAGATTTTACAGGTTCAAGGAATTGGAAACATTTTTTTCTAGGTTCAATAGTCACACAAGGTATAGACAATTGGCTAAAGTTACTATGCCAATCTTGAATTCCCTCCTGATGAGCAGGCTGTCATATTTAATCAGGTTGAAATGCAAGAGCAATGACTGTGCTTTTAAAAATGTTTTGAGCTGCTGTTCATTGTGGTGGTCTGTAGGTTTTACTGAAGCCTAGAACTATACATTGCTCTTCTCCACGGACAACTTCAGGGATCCTTCAAATATCTTGGAAACTATCGCTCAGAGGAGAGGCTTTCAGTCAGTCCCAGCTCAGTTGCACCAAGTCCTGTGTCATAGCTAAGTAGTGTCTTCAGCTATAGAATGTAAGGCAAGGGCATTTCCCTGACAAACAACTCAAAAGACATCTCCAATTCCTGCCACTGAGATTTTGTAGACTATGGGTCTGAGGGAAAATTATTATCATCACAATTGCTTATCTTCTATGATACATTTATATATATAATTTTCCATAACAATATACTTATGCCTTTGTATATATCTCTAGTGTTATTTATGTCTCCTTCCCTCTCTGTTTTGCACCCACTTTGTTGTCTATTGTTAAGTCTTCTTCACCCAATTCCCCATTTTCCTTCATACAAACTGTGTGCTAACATTACCCTCTCTGTTTCCCTGATGTTTTCAGGGAACCTAGAAATTTGTCCATTTGTTTAAGAATTTCTAACTGAAAGAAATATATGTCTGTGATGTTTGTTGTAATGCTTCCCTATTCAACTCCGAATCTATTAATTTGGTTCAGCTCTTTCTTTCTGTTGATTATCTGGGTCAAAAGTCTGGTAGTCTTAGCTTCTTAGACCTGCTGATTCTTTGTATTGTTTTCATTGGCTCTATTTCATTAATTTCCACTCTAACTTTTATTATTAATTGCAGTCTATTGGGGTTTCTTTTTGTTTTTCCAAATATTTGATCTGTGTTATTAAATACTTGTACTTGTACTCTTTCTGTTTTGTTTGTTTGTTTGTTTGTTTTGTTTGTTTGTTTTACATAGGTGCTTAGCAGTATAAAATTCTCACTTAGGTTTGCTTATTGTCTACTAGAGATTTTGTTATGTTGTGTTTACATTTTCATTCAGTCCCAAGAATTCTTTGCTTTCCTTTTCAATGTCTTCTGGGACTCATTTGTCCATTTGTAAGGTGTTGTTTAATCTCTGCAAAAGTGATCTTATTCTAGGTTTCATTGATATTAATTTTATGTTTCAGTTGCTTGTCTTCAGACAAGATACATGGAGTTATTTTAATTTCTGGAATTTGTTTATATTGCTTTGTGCTCCAGGTCTACTTTAGAGACTATTGCATAGTCTTTTAAGTACAATGAATATTCTTTATGCTTGGAAGGAATATTGTAAGATATTCATTAGACCATTTGATGTTTGATATCATTTATTTTTGAAGTTTCCCTGTCTTTCTCTTCAGATGATCTTCTTGTTGGAGAAAGTGGGATACTAGAATCACCTACTGTCAATGAATGAGACTCCTCAATCTTTTTCTTAGTATAGGAGAATGACAAGGAGGAAAGACAAGAGTGGGTGGGTGGGTGGGAGGGTGAGTTGGAGAATATCCCCATATTGGCAGGGGGAAGGTGGAGGGAATGGGGAGGTTCCAAAGGGGAGATCTGAAACATTTGAAATGTAAATAAAATATGAAAATAAAAAAAAATCAATAATTTGCTTTTTATGAAAGTAGGTGTACCAGAATTTGGTGCTTCTGTGTTTAGACTCATGATGTATTATCAATTAATCATTCCCTTTAAATAGTATGACATTTCATTCATTACCTTTTGGATTTCTTATAGTTTGAAGATTATTTTTCTGATTGTATTTTGGTAACAAGGACTTTTCTGTTCTCTCAACTAGCACCTATAGCCCTTACCCATTCTTTCACCTCAAGTCTTACCTCTATTTCCATCTCTTTCCATATCTGCTGCTTCCATTCTCCCTGATGTGGCCACTCTGGAAGCTTCTTCTGTCAGTTATCAGCTCCATACCTAAAAGAAGGTCCTTCAGTCCCTCTGCTGATTATCCTCTTCTCGTTCTGCTCACCCCCTCTCTTGTGTTGCCAACTCATTTACCCTAGTGAAAGTAGCAGAGATGACTTATGAAAGGAAGCCCTTTATATGAACCAATGAAATAACAAAGCCAAACATGTTTCCCAGTTAAAGTCCTGAGTAAGCCTGAGAAGCTTGTACTTGGGAAGGGAAATTTATAAAAATTTAGCTGTTGGGGTATACGATGTGATGTTGTGTCTCTGTTGCTTCTCTCTTACCTAAGGCATTCTCTGATTGACTTTTATAAAAATCTGATGGTTAAATAGCTAGACAGGAAATAGAAGGTAGGACTTGCTGGGATGGAGAAAGGAACTTTGGGAAGAAGAGAGAAGAAGCCCTTTTACCAGGAGATTTGAGAGGAGACAGACATGACTCTGGGCCTGGTAGGTATAGCTAATCACATGGATGCATGCGGATATGTGGTTTGGTTAACTTAAATGAACTAGGTGAGAATCTCCTAGAAAAGACGCAAGCTTTGAAATATTAAAGGGTCTCTGGGTACTTATTTGGGGGACTAGCTGGTTAAGGAATAATTGCTACCATATTAATTTCTAGCTTAATAACGAATATTAATAATAATTTTACACTTAGTCAGTTTTTCAAGTCAATCAAAGATAGTCTAACAGCAACAGAGTAACAAATACATCAATGGACCTTATATTTGAGGTCACCATAATAGTAACTCTTAATCCTGGTCACATCCATCTTTCTGAGAGATCACTATTTGTAATTGCTCTCCACCTTGCCTAGATAGAAATTGTGGTGTGCTTACCACAATTCCACAAAATTACCACAAAAAAAAAATTACCACAAAATGTGGTGTGTTCATGGAGAATGTTGAAAAAATAAAAATTCCTTAAGTTGCTTCAAACAGCTCTGAGTAAGTCTGTTCCTTCAAAAACCAGGTCAAATGGATTATTTTATCTCTGCAGTAGCTTCCTGAATATGGTTGTGGAATGTTCTGGAAGACCTCACTGACAGAAGTTGGGATCAGCTGGTTAATTTTTAGCTCAAGTAACCATTGATGCAAGTGAGATCTAAAATCTACAACTTATTAAGACACATTTCCCCATCCTATATGACTTTGGTCATTCACATAAATATGCGACAGATAAATCTGGGAGGTTATTTGCCCAGAATATAAATTTCTTTGACTCTGCTAGTTTCAAAAAATCTTCGATTGGCTTGAACAAATGACTAAGCGTAAAATGATTATTAATATTTTGTATTAAGCTAGAAATTAATATGGTGGCAGATATTCCTTAACCAGCTAGTTCCCGAGGGATCACTACAAACTGCGCAAAAAAATAATTGAAGTCCAGTTCTCCATACCCATATCTGTCCAATGGCCTGACACTTACTGAGACTATGGGGCGCTCACAAAAGGGGCCCTAGCATGACTATACTCTGGAAGACCCAACAAGCAGCTGAAAATGTCAGATGCATACATCTAAAACATACAGTCTCAGGTGTTCAAGGCTGACCTCTAGCTCACTGTATCACTATGAATGAACTTTTAATGCCCATTTCTCTTCTTTCCACTTCACAAGTGCTAAGGTCACAAGTATGTACCACAGTATGTTGTATATTTTATCCACACACTTTATCATCAGTTTAGTTTGGTAAAAGGCCTAGCATAGCAAGTCCTTTAAATATTTATGTTTTGGGTTAAAAGGGAGATAATCTATTATTTTTCCAAAAGGTAACATTTTTATAGTATCTTTAGCTATCAGAATTTTAGACTGCTTAAGCCAGTCTTCAGTATGTTGCAAATACGTAGTTCTCTAGGTAGGTATAATAGAACGCATTTTATGTTAGTTCTCTTCTGCATATTTCCCACTGTGCCCACACCACAATCTATCTACAGTTTTCTTAGTGCTGTTTCTCATTCTGATGGTGCCTTGTTGAGTAAAACCCCCTTTATTTTTCCCATTGCATCACCAAGCTCTAAGCACAGCAAAGGCACTGACTGAAATGGGGGCTTTGTGTTGTTCAATTCTGGCCACTCCAGCATTCTCCTAGTTTATATCTTTTTTTCATGCTAGTGGTCATTTTTATTATCATCATCATCATTATATGTTTCTTGCTGTTGAAGAACAGTGTACTTAGGAAAGAACTAGAGTTTATATGTAACTAATTTTGCCCCTAATTGTACTCATGTGAAAACATATGGGAACATTGTCAGCAGTGTTATTTTGAATACAAAATATCAGCTCAATTGCTTAGAGTGGAAAATCACTGCTCATAATGAGTGTGTGTTTGTAACCAGCAGTTTTCTTTGGTACACTGACTAATAGCATTAATAACTTTAACAACTGTAACAACAGCAACTGTGTATGATACAGCTTTAAAGAGATGAGAAGGAAATGCAGTGTGGCCATTCTCTAAGTTCTACCTGCCACCATTTACAAGCATTTGGGAAAGAAGATGAAACTAGGCAAAGTCAGGTTCAGAGTATTGGGTTTGTGAGCATTTTAAAATTCTAGTCTTTTGATTAAAAAATAATTTAACTGTTGTCATATATTCCATTTTGTAATCAATACAGACAAAGATATATTTTTGGCACATTAAAACATATATAGAAATATTAAACTTAGATTTATTTTTAATACTATTTAATAAAATAATGTTATATGTTTAAGATATTTAGTATGTATATTGAATTTAAAACTCTGGAAATTTTCTGAAAATAAGTTGTAACTAGTAAGCAGTTGACTATATATATATATATATATATATATATATATATATATATTGTATGTGTGTATATCTTTTAACTCAAATCTATGCCAAATACTGAAGAGAAGTTCAATGTTGAAACTGACTTGCAATTGAATATTGAAAAGTTTCACTTATTATATTGTAATTAATATTCACAGAAAAAGCCTACAGCATCATTATTTGACATAAATGCAAGCAAGGAAAATATTAAATTCCATAATGAGAAATACAGATTTTCTTTATGTCTATTGGAAGATAGCAAATTTCATATATCTGTTTGAGTATGAGTCATTTAACCTCAGTTTCATATTGCTTGATAATAACTGTTAAATGCCAAATACAATGTTATGTGGACAGTTCACACGACTGAGTGCAGAATTATAAAGCTTGGCTACACGTGATTTTGCTCCTACTAAAATGTGAATTCATCTGTAGAGGCAGCCAGACTTTTGCTAAATTTTGTGTAACCATCAATGGATCCTTGATCTTTATGAGTGTTTAGTACCTGAGAAGCCTCAGGTTTTGTTTACATTACCATGAGATTTCTCTTACTTCAAATTAACTTATTTTAATAAACTTTGAAGGCCCAGTTAACCAAAAGATGAGATTTGTCCAGGTGTTGTACATTCTAAACTCTTTTTGTTTAAGATCAAAGCCATACTTACTTCTACTCTGATCAGTGATGCTTTGACAAGGTAATTGTACTGATGAATACTAGAAGGATATAACTTCTTTGCAGTTCTACAGCCTGAGTACAGTGGATAGCAGTGGCCAAGCGTTTAGCTGGAACATAAACTAAGATGTGTGGCTTGATGTCTCCTATAACTACTTGTAGGCTTGGCATTATACAGCAGAAGTGAAGGTAATACCTTGGAAACCCAAAGATTCACATCCAAAGACCCACAATTTGATTGTTCTTACCTTGTATTTTTATATGTGACAATGGGCTTCATACTTGTATATGATATATTGGACCATATTCATTCTTTATTTTCCTATCTTACCCTACTCCCCACTCTCAAACACAGGACAGTCTTCCACGATAGTCCTCTTTCCACACAAATTTCTAATTTTAAGACCAATATACATTAAATATTTAGAAATATGTTTCTGAATCTTGATTATTTAGCATCATAATCTTAATATACATACACTTTTATGTGACCCTATCACTATATTTGTCTTGTGATTAATGAAATCCATCGTATTTGTGTGTGTGTGAGTGTGTGTGTGAGTGTGTGTGTGTGTATGTTTGTGTATGAAAGAGAGAAAGAGACAAAGAAGAGAGACACACAGAGACAGATTTTTTTTACTTTTTCATCTGTTCCTTTTTAGAGTTGAGTTCATAATGGCACTATTGGAATATCAAGATAAACATGGAAAGACCAGATTCTTTTACTAGATTTATGATTTTTGAAATATTATTTTTCTTTATCTCTAAAATTATATGAAAATACTCATTTGTACCTCTATTATCAACACATCTAATTCATATGACAAGATTCTCATTAGAATTTCACCCTAATGTTATGCACTAATTATCTTACTATATCCTTTATCTTTAAAAAAGAAACAGATTCCCTATAAAATATATATCCAAAGTAAATTATTTTACAATTTTCAAATTCATAGTATTTGGGGAGGTCTATAAAATCTTTTTATTTTGATTCTTTGAAACTTACTTCTCTCCATTGCTCTCAGCCATTGGGCTAAGATTAAATGCAAAATTACTACTTTCCAAATCTATTACAGATTTTTAATAAAAATGAATATTCATGAAAGTGAATAGAGAAAAGAAGCCATTACTCTGAATCAGAATCAGAATGAGATGGGCGTAGTAAAGACTAAATGGGGAAATCACATATTCACATTCATATCTTTTCGTTAACATTTGAATTTCATTTATAATGGACCTAGTACAGTTTTCTTAGTACTTTTGTTTTAATATTAAAAGAAGGTCACTCCTGATTTTGTTGTTTGCTAGTCTCTTCAATTTCATAAGAAAAACAATCAAACATATTTCTAACATTTTCTCATTTAAATTATGTGTGTGTGTGCACTTCCATGTGGTTTTCACGTGAATGTGCATTTACAAGTGCATGTGCGTGTGCATGCCCACAAGAGTGAAGATGCCTGCTTAGGCCAAAAGTCATTGCTTCTCTGGAGCTGTAGTTCTAATTGATTGTAAGACCCCTAATGTCAGTGCTGGGAACTACACAAGCGTCCCCAGGAAGAAAAGAATGTTCTAATTACCCAGTCACCTCTCTATCCCATCTCAAACATGTTTTTTATTTGAAATTGTGAGTTCAATATTTCAGAGTTCATACAGAAAAGCCCAGTCAGTAAATCCTGTTTAAAAATAAGTGTACATGTGCTGGAGAGAAGGCTCAGCTAGTCAAAGCTAGGCTGTGATAAATAAGAGAACATTGTCAGATACAGGATTCACATTCAGAGCATCAAATTTACATCTTGAAATTTCTCCTAGGTATGTATTTTCTTTTAGAATTTAGTAATTTTTTTCTTTTTTTTTTTTTAATCCTATAGATCAAAATGAATGAGAAACAACTTCTATATACTTTTGTTCGGTTTTATATATTTATCCATGACAGGGACTGGAACGGTGTGCCTGTGGAGGATAGATGACAACTTGAACAGTATTCTTGTCTGCTTTCTACAGTATGACTCAGGTTGTTAGGCTTAGTGGCAAGTGCCCTTACCCAGTAAGCCATCTCACTGGTAAAAAATTTATTTTTTCTTCTTCTTCTTCTTCTTCTTCTTCTTCTTCTTCTTCTTCTTCTTCTTCTTCTTCTTCTTCTTCTCCTCCTCCTCCTCCTCCTCCTCCTCCTCCTCCTCCTCCTCCTCCTCCTTATTATTATTATTATTACCTTTATTATAATTATTACGTAATCATTTTTTTCAGTCCAGACTTTATTCCCCTCCCTGTCCATGCTCCTACAGTTCCACATCTCATACCTCCTCACCATGTCCCTGTCTCCATGAGGATGTTCCCCACGCCCATCCCCCATCCCACCAGACCTCTAAACTCTGGGGCCTCCAGTCTCTTGAGAGTTGTTAGGTGCATGTTCTCTGACTAAAACCATACCCATCAGTCCTCTGCTGTATATGTGTTGGGGGCCTCATATCGGCTGGCGTGTGCTGCCTGGTTGGTGGTCCAGTGTCTGAGATCTCAGGAGTCCAGATTAACTGAGACTGCTGGTCCTCCTACAGGGTCGCCCTCCTCATCAGCTTCTTCTATCTTTTCTCTAATTAAACCAAAGGGGCCAGCAGCTTCTGTCCATCGGTTGGGTTTAAATATTTTCATCTGTCTCTTTCAGCTGCGTGTTGGGCCTTTTGGAGGGCAGTCATATAGGCCCCTGTTTGTAAGCACTCAGTAAGTATCAGGCCTTGGGGCTTCCCCTGAGCTGGATCCCAATTTGGGCCTGTCACTGGACCTCTTTTTCCTCAGGCTTTTCTCCATTTTTGCTGCTGCAGTTCTTTCAGACAGGAACAATTCTGGGTGAGAGTTTTTGACTGTGGGATGGCGACCCCATCCTTGTACTTGATGCCTTGTTCTTCTACTGGAGGTGGACTCTACAATTTTCTTCTCCACCGCTGTAAGACATTTTATCAAAAGTCCCTCTCTTTGAATCCTGAGAGTATCTCACCTCCCAGGCCACTGGTACATTCTACAGGGTCCCCCACCTCCTACCTCCCGAGGTTGCCTGACTCTTAAATATCTCCTTTATACATATCTGTCTTTTTATATTTACTATCAGTGAACTATTTTATAAAGTATTACTATTTATTTCTTGGTCTATTCCAATGACCTTCCTTCTGTGTTACAAAAGTTTCCTCTGGTTCCATTTCTAATCATTTTTCCACAGTGAAGTCTGATGAAGAAGAGATCACCTTCATCTGTTGGAAATGCTCCTCCTGAATCCTTGTCACTCCACTCTTCCTTCTTCATGTCTTTTTCTTCATGCCACCACGGTGCTCATGCTCTGTCATTCTCTTGCTCAGAACAGTTCCATTGTTCATGGAATCTTCACTTTCAGAAAAGCTGGATTTTGGTTTTCTTTTTTAAACGTTAAAATTTCTTGTCAATCATAGCATACCTGGGCCAGATTTAAAACACAGTAAATTTCCTTTATTACAGATGACTTTCATTGGCTATACTATGAGTAGTTCAAATATGTCCTTAATAATAAACTTATTTTAAGACGTACTGGTTATGAAGCATGGACTTTCTCAATATTTACGCATTTTTAGATGTTCATAGAATGACTAAGTCTATAATGCCAATAAATTGTCAATGTATTGTCTTGCTCTATATGCATATGTTTATTATTTAATGCAACATTAGAAATTAATTTATTTTTCTTTACAAACACACAAGCACAGATACTACACTAAATTAATATATATTATCTATAGTATATTATTCCTTAAAATTATGACCTAGATACAAAAGGAAATGGAGTAAATTTCAGAGACAGCCTAGTAGGTAAATAAATGAGTTGAATATTGAGTTTAACTAAATGTGAGTTAAATGTGAATTAACATTGAATTAAATGTGAGTCAGCATGGCTTAGGAATGCTCTGAGATTCTCCAGAACCAGCTCTCTAACAATGGAGAGTACTAACAAAATGAATGGCTCTCAGTTATTGCTCTTAAGATGATCAAGATTCATAATAAGATAATAGAAAACTTATCAAATAAGAAAAAATTAATTTTTATAATTAAGATCATAAAGTTGCATAATTCTAAAACTAAACTTCAAATCTTGTAAAAATCGATTCGTTATCATTTTATATAATATAGTAGAGACACAACAGAGAGAATATAATTGTGGTGACCTAAGTTATGAGAAAAGTTATGTGGCTTTTTCCCTGTATTGTCAGAAACCATCTTAGAAAGACTAAGACATGCAAATAAATTTTCTGGAGATGGCCCACTATTTTGTATGGGCTACAATGGGTGATCTCTAGGATGCAGCTTGCTTAGAGGCTTCATCCCACTATTGATTCTTGCTGCTGATATACCTTTCCTGTCAGTATTACATAGTGTAATGATTCCTGGGCACCCTATTGGGCAAATTCCCTATAGATCAACATGAAGATTAACTTTCATTAGTTAATACTGTTTAGATGAATTAATGATTTATAAAATTTCTGATTTGATTCAAACAATTTTGAGAAGACAATGTCATGAGTTGGTTTCAGTTGTTTTGCCAGAATGATGTAATAAAGTTGGGATTAAGAATAGAATGTGCTCCCTTCTTATAGATTACTAAATAAAAGCTGCATAATAAGAAAACCAATGAAACTTCAGAAGAGAATTAGGCTTGGGACAAATTTGTGATCAAGGAAAAACATTCGTTCTAGGATGAATGATGAAGGTCCAAGGATGAAGCCACAGGTATGCACTAAGATAAAGTAAGACCAAGTAAAACTATTGCTTTGAAATTATAATGAGCTTATAGAATGAAACACTGCTTTGAACTCACTATGAACATCCTTCTGTGACAACCTTTTATGTAACATTTTATCTCTCAGGTAACTTTCTAATGAAATTTTTTTCTAAGAAGGTATAAAAAAGGCGAACAAAGAAATAAATTGGTGGCTAGTGGGGGGCTGCTGCCCCATTCATCCAAACGTATATGTGTGGTACCTGGTGCACAACCCCATCTACAAAATGTACATATGTGTGTAGCTGTTTATTTATACATATGTGCATGCATATATGTGTAAATAAGTGTATATGTGTATGTATGTAATTATGCATGAACACTTCTGGAGATGATGAGACACATGGTCAGGACAGACTAAGCTATATAAGTGTATGAGTGTGTGTGTATTCACGCATGATGTCTATGTAAATGATTTTCTTTCTTTTCCTTGCTTTCTTCTCTGGATCAGGAAAAGTCAATGAGTTGCAAGCCTCTCACCTAGCAGCAAGAGATCCCTGAGCCAGAGAGAAATTAGCCCTAGCAATTAAGCCCTTTGTCTTCTTACTATGTCCCTGCTGCTGCCAGCAGGAGCTTATCACCAGAAGCCAGCAGCATTTAGCTACAGAATAGTAAGAAATAAGTGCTTATGAGCACAATATAGTAAGAGAGAAGTAACCAGTGCTTATTAGCACAATATAGTATTATTAGCATAAAACAGTTGTTTCCAGAGGCCATCAGCTTCTGGCCCCCAGAATAGTAAGATAGAGTTACAAAGCCAGAGATCATCAGTCTTTGACCTTCCTCTGATGCTGTATCCTACCTCATGCCATTTCATTCTAAAGGCTGGGACAGGCCTCAGAACTGTTTGTCGAGTAAAAATTGCAAGGCAGATACTATCTGGAGAGAGAGTCTAAATTGAAGGCTTCATAGATTTAAATAAATTAATTGTCCTTTTTTCTCTATGTATTATTTGCTGAGAGATTAAAGAAGCTACATCCATAAAGTCTTACCAATATGACTGTCACAATTTGAGTTGAATAAAGCCAACAACAATAGACATCTCAATGTGAATGGAAAGCCCAACAGGCTTCAGTCATATACAAAGAATTTCAGGCAACTAAAGAATTCTGAGTGTGGAGAATAGTTTTCTCCAGGAAAAAGTGTAGTAATTGGTTGTCATATACCAAATGCTCAGACATAAGAAAGTGCGTATGAGTGTTACAGGTCAGACTGAACAGAATGCGTTTGGAATATTTGAATACATACATATACATATACACTATGTATTATACACATCTATATCACACATACATATCATATTACATATACATGTATGCTTATAGCAACAATTAAAACAAACACAGATGATGAATTTAATAGAAAAAGAGCCATAGACAAGAGATTTGGGGGTAAGTAAATACAATGGAAAATGATGTAATTATAAACATAAAATAAAATGACAATAATTAAAATAATAGTAATGCATCTCATTAAGTGCTTATAAATAAGAGAGAGGAATACTTTATAAGTTCTTAAGAACTATTAGCTTTTAGCTTCTTTCTAATGGAAAAAGAGTCTTTGTTCCCCCGTGGTAAAGTTAGTAGAGTTCAAAGAGTGGTCATTTGAATGTCTCTTGGTAATTTATTGCTACAGGTTTTATAGGATCTGTTTGATCAGCTGTTTTAAATGATGAGAGAGGAGAAGATAAAAATAAAGCTTAAAATGTTATTTTATGTGAGAACATTAAGAGATTTGATGTTATAATATGCAAATAAACTTTTATTGAATGATAAAAGGTAGTAAAATATGTAGCAGAAATATGACATATTCATATTGATCTTCCAAAACATATTTAGAGATAAGGTGCAGACAGGTATGATAGGAGTTACTAACTTTGACAACCATCAAGGGGTCTTTAATTTTTGGTGACTTGCCATAAATGAATAATGATGAAAGAAGGAACGAAAAGATAAAATATATTAAAGCAAGTTGTGAACTCTGATAGTGTAAATAATGAGAATGAGAATTTTTCTTTATCTTATTCTTGTATGGAAACAGCTGTGGATCGTACACATGAGAAGTCAACCCCTGTGCTTTGGAAACATGATGCTTAAAGTGTCGGAATTAGTGTTCTCATAGTATCTGTCTAGAGTTATTTTATATTTTGGTGACTTCATAAAAAGCAGAGAGTATTCTAAGAGTGATGACAATTTTAAAATATTAGGGCTGGAGACACAGCTTTGTGGGTAAAGCGTGTGTTCTGTTCTAGCAGAATTCAGTTCCCCACACTACAATGGATCACTCACAACCTCTGTGGTTGCTCCTTAAAGGAATCATTGCTTAAGTGTATCCTTTTGTTCAGCATTCATTGCTTCCTTGATGCTTCAAATTTAACATATTTTGTCTTTCTTAACAATGAGAATATTTTCACTTAAATTGATTTTTGTAATTGAAAATTTTCTGTTTTTATTAATGTGTATTTGTGTCTATCTTCCATCCTGCTTGTGCATGGCATGCATGCAGCGCTTGAGGAAGCCAGACGATGGTATCAGATACCCTAGTTTGGCAATTACAGCAGTTTGTGAGCAACAATGGGTGCTACAAGCAGAACCTCCAGCTCTCCTAAGCGTTTAACTATCTAAATTCTGTTTTATTTTTAAGGGTCACAAGAAGAAATTTAGAAAACCTTAAATTATTACATTTTTATTTAATTTACTAAGTAGAAAATATTAAAATTGAAATTTCCCAAGTGTTAGCACAACATTTACTTTTTTACATTTTTATATAAAATTAGTTGAGTACCTCTCAATGACTCCCAGTCATGTAGCTCCAATCTGCCAGTGCCAGCTTTCAAAAAAGAATGGAGCACCTCAAAGGACCCCAATGCTCTATAGTTGGCCTCCAATGTTTTATGCACAATATTTCAATTTCTGGTGATTTCAGACATTTACAGTTATTCCCCCAGACTCTAGCATAATCTCTTACACAAATTTACAGAACTCCAGCAAGGAAGCCTCTGAGACACCCTAACTTCTCTAACGTTTGCATTCCCTCGATGTCGTAAGAACTCTACATGTGAGTTGCCCTGCTATACAGAATGCAAATGGATATCTATTAAATAGAACAAGTGCAGCTGGAGATGGGAAGGACACAGCTTGCTCAGCTTTCCTGGGTCTAGTACTCTAAAGTCTTTAACTAGCTTTACACTGCACAATGGTAGTAAACAAGAAATAAAGTGACATTAATGATGTCTTTTACCACAGCTACTGAAGGTAGAAAAGATGATGTGAAAATGTTTCTCCTTAAAAGATTTAGTATCAAGTAAGATATAATGTTGAAGTTATTCCTTACAACAAGACTCCTTGTAGATGTATTTAAAAAGTGCATGCTACAAATACTATCACTATATTACATTAATTATATTATGATATTATTATGTTCTATAACACTCTAGTATCAAGGGAGATAACTCAGTGGGTACTGCGCTTGCTGTGAAGACATGAGGACCTAAGTTCAGATCCCTAACACACATGTAAAAAAAGACAAGTATGGCTGTGTCTGCCTGTAATCCCTACATTCTCCAGGGGGACACAGGAGAACACTAGTCAATGTTGCTGAACTAAAAATCTTTAATTTCTGGGCTCCAGCATTTAGTGATCCTATCTCAAGTGTAATATTTTCACACAGAAACATATGTAAATATATAATATACAAACACACATACACACACAAACACACACATACTATATATATATATATATATATATATATATATATATATATAATTGCATTTTCCACCACAAGTACCAGTTTCACATTAAGAGAAAGGAATTATAAAATAAGTCTCCTTAGAGTAATTTAACCAATAGCAACCCAGGATTATATCATTTTGTGATCTTAATCTCCATAACTCCAGTGATTAAATAGTGCTGAACATATTCATGGTGTTATATATAATTTATAATATTATTTGGATAAACACTTAAATTTGTTTTAATTTTAATTATTGTGCTTTAACAGTAGAAGTCTGACAAATAGATTATAGTTAGGCAAATGATAGATTTACAGGTGAATTGAAATATTGACACCTGGGTCATATTGTGACTTGAATGTTCTTCCCCTCATATGAGAAGGTGGGTTATAAATGACTTCCATGTGATCCAAGGAGAGAAGAATAAGAATATGATAAAAAACAGATTTTATTCCAATGGGGAAAACTTTCATTAGGTTAAAATACCTGGAAAGGTGAAAAGTGAGCATCCCAGGAGCCCCAACTGCTCAGCTCTCAATTTGGTTTAGGATTGCATACTATATAGGCTCTAGTGTAAAGCAGCTGTCATCCAATCTTCACAGCAATTCTAGAGTTCTCAAAATCTTCAAATACAGTGACAGGTTTTAATGAAATAATTATTCTATGTGCAGATAGTTGAGCAGTAGATAATATCCAATGTTTACACTATATTTCTGGTTTTATCAGCTGGGTGGTTTATTCAGAGGGAATCTATTGCTTAATACTGGACTAGCATGTGGACTGATAGGCAGGGAAGATCACAAATCAAGAAGGCTGAATGTAACTTGCAATAATACCTAGAAAGTAGGAAACTGGGAAGATAAGGTGCTGAGAAGCTGGAGGTTACAAATGTTATCAGAGTCAGCTTATTCAATGAAGTGCATGAACTTGGCACTACCAAGTTCTCTTGGTAGTGGCCAGTGGATAATCTCAAGTCTTCTGCATGTGTAGGACTAAGTGATGTTGTTATTCCAACACTCATAATACACACGAGGAATGGCACAGAGCCATCCTGCAGATTGCTGTCTGGTGATATCTTGGGAATGTGCAAGAACATCATAGAAACAGTCCAAAAAGCTAAGTGTCCCCTAGTATTCAAATAAAGGAAGCTACTAAAGTGAATATAGTTCTGGTTTACATCCAGTACAGTTTCACTACCAGCACAAGCCACAAAAAATATAAGAGTCTACAAGGTCAGTTGGAGGATACTATATTTTAAATAACAGTGTCTTTGATTCTGAGGACACAAAACTTCAACATTGTTCTCTTCTTTTTTTCCTTATTTGCTCCTACTTGTATTTGTGTCTGCCCTTTTTCTTTTTATTGCACCATTAGTATTACTGTTATTTTATCAGACTAAAAAGTACGTTCCCCTTTTAGTTTATTTATTCATCTCATTTTCTTTTTGCATTGTTTATTGGGCAGTCTCTTTCTTTTGCTTTTATATGGCATTACCCCACTGATACACAAAATGTTTCAAAATAATATTGCAATTGTAAATTTATGTTATCTGAATATCTGGGTTCTCACATATAAGTGAACTGACAGATCATGATTCAAATATAAAGCATGGCTTTATTCTCTTTTTTTTAAATCTATGTTAATCAACCTAAAAATTTACAGAGAAGCAGAATTAAGATGCAGCATAGAAGAAATGGGTTTGAATATAGAATGTTCTATCCAACATATATTGAATCCACATTCTTCTCCACACATCAAGGAATCTTCTTTAAAACATGCTTCATTATAGGCAGAAAGCAATGTTTACAAGTTAGTGAAGTAGATATAATTTATTTATTGTATAATAGAGTAATTAAACTAGAAAATATTATTGAATAAAACTGAAGAAATAGCACAAATGCTTGGTGACCAAAAAATTATACTTTTGAAAAGGTCAGGAATTCAGGAAGTCATTGAAGAAAATGAGGAGAGAATCACTAATGCACTTAGTGAAAAGAATACAGTACTTACCAGATCCTATAGGATATATCTGAAACAGTTCTAAGAATGTTTCTCAATATCAGTGCTTGTAGGAAAGAAAGAAAGAAATAAAGACAGAAAGAAAGAAAGAAAACAAGAAAGGAAGGAAGAAAAAAAAGATAAATCAGAGTGATCTCAAATAAATAGCCTAATGATACAAATAAAAATCTTAGAGAAATGCACATAAAGCAAATCAAAAGTAACAGGAAATAAGAAAAAAAAATAAAGACTTCAGATGTAAGGAGAGATTACTTGCATGGAAACAAAAAGAAAAATACATAGGACAAACAAAAACAGATTTGGATCCCTAGAAAAATAAGATTTGAAACCAGGGAATCATGGAACATAACAGATAATACATTGAAACAAAAGTAACACAGCTTCATGACATTTGCTAGGGTTGTGGATTCCAGAATTGGTGGTTTCGTTGCCTCGTTGCCACTTGTACTTGGCTTCTGTTTAATTACTTAAAGTAAGCCCTCTTTTTACTCTTACTTTCGTATGTTTTTTCCCATAGTATAGCATTATGTGTGTGTGTGTGTGTGTGTTACATTTTCATAAGAGACAGGTTTTTTTGATACTTCATGTCTTTTTTTGATTGTTTGGATACTTTATTTACATTTCAAGTGAACTCCCCTTTCCAGGTCTTCCCTTTGGAAACCTCCTATCCCATTCCCCCTCACTCTGCCTCTTTGAGAGTATTCATCCACCCACCCATCCATCCACTCTTGTCTTCTTTCCTTGGCATTCTCCTATATTGGGGTATCTAACACCCTCAGGCTCAAAGGCCTCTCCTCCCACTGATGGCCAACAAGGCCCTCCTCTGCCCAATATGTGTCCAGCTCCATGGGTCCTTCCATGTGTACTCTTTGGTTGGTGGCCCAGTCTCCGGGAGAACCAGGAGGTCTGGCCAGTTCACATTGTTATTCCTTCCATAGGACTCCAAACTCCTTCAGCTCATTCATTCCCCTCTCCAACCCCTCCATCTGGGACCTCACACTCAGTTCAACGGTTGCTGTGAATTGAATATTGGGTATTCCGAACTTTTGGGCTAATATCCACTGATCAGTGAGTACATACCGTGTTTGTTCTTTTGAGACTGAGTTACCTCACTCAGGATGATATTTTCAAGTTCCATCCATTTCCCTGCAAATTTCATGAAGTCACTGTTTTTAATATCTGTATGGTATTCTATTGTGTAAATGTACCACATTTTCTGTATCCATTTCTCTGTTGAGGGACATCTGGGTTGTTTCCAGCTTCTGGCTATTATAAATATGGCTGTTATGAACATAGTGGAGCATGAGTCCTAATTACATGTTGGAACATCTTCTGGGTATATGCCCAGGAGTGGAATAGCTGGGTCCTCAGGTAGTATTTTATCCAATTTTCTGAGTAACTGCCAGACTGATTCCAGAGTGGTTGTACCAGCTTGCAATCCCACCAACAATAAAGGAGTTTTCCTCTTTCTCCACATCCTCACCAGCATCTGCTGTCACCTGAGTTTTTGATCTTAGCCATTCTGACCAATGTGAGGTGGAATCTCAGGGTTGTTTTGATTTGTATTTCCCTGATGACTAAGCATGTTGAACATTTCTTTAGGTGCTTCTCAGCCCTATATGTTTCCTCAGTTGAGAATTCTGTGTTTAGCTCTGTTCCCCATTTTTTGTTATGTTATTTGGTTCTCCGGAGTCTAACTTCTTTAGTTCTTTGTATACATTGGATATTAGCCCTCTATCAGATGTAGGATTGGTAAAGATTTTTTTCCCAATCTGTTGCTTGCTGTAAGAAAACATGTCTTTAAACTAAAGCAGTTTGTGAGGGTCATGAAGGAAGAAACATGTCTGAATAAGAGGGGGATGAGAGGGATGGGCATTCGGCATTGTCACAAGGCCATTACTAAACACATTTTGTTCAAAATTTCATATTGCTATCTAAAAGTAATTTTAAAACTATGTTCTAGCATTCTAAATTTATTATCAGTGAATTAAATGATCAAGCAGTTATTAGACTTCATTAGTTCTTGTTTCCTCAGAGGTGCAAGATCAAGGAGAATAAATCATGTCATCACTTATTTTTTTCTGCTCTTCCTTGGAAGGGGCATGATTTGGACTATGCACTCAGGATTTAAAAATCTATAGGAATACCTCAGAGATTATAAACATCTCTTATGATCAAAATTGCCTTTTAAAGTTCTCAGTGCAGTTCTTGCTTGCCTACACCAAAAGGAGACCACTTCCTTAGCTGGCTCAAATATTATTGGAAGGCTGTCTCAGTAATGTACAGACAGAATGTCCACCTTGAGAGTAGAACTTCATTATTACTTCAGTGTCTAAATTGAGCTCTGAATAAAATCTGTTACCTGCAAATCACAATAAATACTTTCTGTAATATTTAAAAATGTACATAAAATACTGACATGAATAATATATCTAATAATTTCAAAATAAGTCACTCTTTTCTTTTATCTTTGAGACTCCTAGGTTTCATTCATCATAGTAAGGCAGGAAAGTAAGGTGCTAATGATTCCAAATGAAATCTTGCTCTCATACAAAGGTGTATTTCTATGGGAGTGGCAATTGTCAGTATTTGGCTATTTGGACTATGGGTAATTTATTAAAGTTCATACATCAGCACCTGAAAATAATTTAATTGATTTGTCAATGTTCCAAGCATCAAGGTTGAAGGTTTAACCTCAGAATAGCTCCTACAATGTCCTAGATTTGTTGTGCTACATGGAAAACATCCTTTTTAAAACTGAAGAGAAGGATTAATAATCTATCAAGTACTTAATAGTACTTAATAAAAAGAATAATACTAGATAATTGGTACTTCATATTGCTTTTGCAAAAGAACAAAATTTGTTTCCTGAACCTATACTAACAACTGCCTGAAACTGGTATCCATAGACAGCTGTACCCATGTCCATATAGTGACAGAGAGACATGCAAAAATACAATTACAAGAGAAACAAATCTTAACATAAAATTCAAAATTAAGCATAATTTATACCTCAAGAATTTTAAAATGGCTTTCTTCGGATTTCTCTATCTCAACTACATTCTAATAAACTAATAAAGAACTATCATAAAAGAAGTCATTGATGTGATTATAGAATGTACTTCTTAACAAAATAATACCTGCTCTATTTGCATAATAGAAACAAAATTTTCACAACTATACTTAGATTTTGGAGAGTAAAAGCGTTAGTCTTATTATGAAATGAGCAGTGTGTTGGACAGGTCTCCCATGGTTTTCTCTTAAAGTTCTTGGAATTTTTAAAGGTCAGCAACCAGCTGGCTTGTCATTTGATACACAGGTGACTTGAAATAAATCAAAACAAGGATTGGAAAATATTTTTAAATGAGAATTGTGCAGTGGAAATCCAACAGAGAAGCTTTTATAGCTTTAGGTTCCTGAAAACATAAGGGGCGGTAAATGTTTTGAAAAACATCTGTAGGATGCTCAGAGGTGATATAGTGCAGGAATATAATGTGTAAGATATGACACAAAAGATTTATGCAGCATTCATAATGCAGCCCTTTATCTTATGAGCAATTACCCAATGCCTAGGGCATTGCTGTAAAAGACCTAAGTCCACATAATGGGACCCCTGTTGTGCTTTTTGAGAAGAGAATTCTCCTAGCACTATGAAATAAAGGGACAAAGCTTTTTCACTTTGAACCTTGAAAATATCTAACTTGCTAGATTAGTTTTGACTCTTTTCCTGGGCCTGTCACCATGGGTGTGAAGATTTGAAAAGACCTCTAGTCTACTGATTTAAAAGTATATAACTACATCAATGTTCAGGGTGACAGACACCTAGAAGCAGCTCTCCTTCAATTCAAAGGAGGAAAAGAAGACTGAAATCATCATATTGTAATACAAATGCAAGTATAACAGAGTTGAACTGTTTATACTAAAGCACTGAACTCTCAATTAAATAGTGTATGTACTATTCTTACCCTTGTGTGTGTGTGTGTGTGTGTGTGTGTAAAAGAATGCAGGTGCTGGGGAGGCCAAAGGAAGGTGTCAGGTCCTGACATCCAGCTCCAAGGAACCTGAGTCTCAAGAGGTGTGTCCTGGAAACTGAAGGGGTTCTCTGTGAGAATAGCAAATGCTTTTAATTATGAAGCCATACTTCCCTTCCTAAAACATGATTGAAATTTACTCATGTTAGTATGTAGTATAGGAGTCATTTCAATTTCCATGATACTTAAGGTTTAGAAATGTTAAAGCTAAATACACACACACAGAGAGAGAGAGAGAGAGAGAGAGAGAAAGAGAGAGAGAGAGACTTATCTTTCCATAGGCAATCCACTTTACAGAACTAGGCAATCATTTCAACCCGTACCATCTCAGAGGTATATGACTCCTTTTAATCTCTGAACTGACAAGAAATATCTCAACACTCTTACCTGCAATTGTTGTTTTCTCTTGCCAGGAACACAAAGACTATAGAATGAAAACAAACGGTAATTTCTTTCCTATTCAAATGTTCAGTCACATGAGAGACAACTTCCATCTGTCAGAATTAAGTTGGGTTCACTCACGATTTTACTTTAAAAAATCGTTCCTCAAATATGTAAATTGAGCAGAATTTTGAAGTGTCTGAATTGTTTTTAAATTCTTTTTTTTTTTTTCAAAGTGTGGTATTTCATAGTTTTACTGATATCCAGTGGATAAAATGTTTGGTATTATCTGGAAAATTAGGAACTTGCACTAATTAATGATATGCACAGTTTTGATTTTTAATATTTATTGCTATTTTTGTCATTTTCCTTTTCAATGTTTGAGAGACTTATAATAGCAAACATTTTGTTGGAATGTGCCCATTACATAGTACTAATACAAAAGTACTAATTAATTAGACTTATGATAGTGAAACTTTTTAATGGAATTCTGCCATTAAATAGTAAAGAACTAATACAAACCTGTCACCAGTTTGCAAATAACTCTGTGCTAAGTGAATATGAGTTTGTAGAAACATTAAGTAATAGTTGCCTCGTAGTAAAGACAGAAAAATCGCTTCTTTATTCCAAACTTTTATTGCATGCACTTACAACAAAAATTTGGAGGCATTTTTCAAAAATATTTGCATTTATCAAATTAAGTTAAGCAATACCATGAACTGGAGGAATTAACAGTCCTGATCACAGAATATATATATACATATGCATATATATATATGTGTGTATGTGTGTGTGTATGTATATATGTATCAGTATGTGTGTATTAAATATAAGAAATTACATATTTATATTATTAACATATTAATATAATTTATATATTAATATATATATATAAAGCTTATCAAACATTTCCATTATTTTAATAATATTTTCATGGTGTCTTAGATATTTCTTGACACTTTAATGAGCATGTAGATTCATTTGAGAATAGCAAGGTCTCAACAGGCACAGTTGTCTGGTGGATATAATTGAAAGAATGGTATGTCACAGAGCCAAGGAGACGATAATACACACATTTTAGTTTGGCTTGTTGGTTTATAGTTCAGTAAGTGATTTCACTGTGTAACTTGATTTCCTGCTTATTTTGTGAGTTGTTAATTGAAGGTTTCACAGTCTGATGTCCACTCAAAGATAACATATTAGCAAACATTACAAGAGAATCTATATAAAGGTATATAAAGAGATACAATATGGATTTACAATTGAATGAAAAATTGAAGATTTTTCTTCATATGGAAATAAATGGGGAGATAATTATATAGCTTCCAGAAAAGCAGATTCTCCAAAGGAAGCATTTAACCTAAAATCTAGATGATAAACATTTCAAATGCTTAATAGAAAAATATTTGTCATTCATTAAATATGAAAAAATAATCTAACAACATAAACTCAGAAAATTTTAATTTCAGATAGATATGTCCACTGTTGATTCTTCTGATTTGCCTGTTTGTCCCTGCTCTCCCATAATGAGAGTTGAAATTCAGGCAGATGTCATCTGGAGAATACCTTTTTTGGCCCATGGAAATTATTTGGCCCTGCTTTTAATTCTCCTTCCTCAGACAGTTACCTCCTTTCCCCCTCTTTACATCATTTTTATCTTCTATTCTGTTCTATCACCCTTTCATTCTGACCCTGCTTCTTTTTCTTTGCTAAAATGTCATGGGTGCCAAGTCCTCTATGGAGCTGAAGATAGCCTTGAATGTCTAATCCTCCAATGTATCACAATGTGCTGAGATCACAGTTATGGTCCACCATGCCTAGCATGAGCCACCCACAACTGAGTCACATACCAGTATCCTTGCTTGTTGTTTAACAATATAAGAGCCTTTCTTAATCACAGTGCAGGGATCATCTAGTGTTAATATAGGGTGTTCGCAGTATATCCTTAATACATGTTCTCATCCAAGAGCAAACATAGAACACAATTGCTTCCAAAGGAAGACTGAAGATTAATAGAGAGCCACAGTCACCACAGAAAATGATTGGGTAAAGGACTGCTGGTCTTCACTGGATATATTTAATTTTTTTTAAAAGCTTTTTTCTTCTGGAAAAGGATAAGGTAATAATTTGTAAAAAACAACATTCCCTCTTTTACAGTCATATTGTTTTGCTTTATTCAAGAAAAGAAACCAAAGTTTGTAGATGTTTAAGGATTTGTGCAATGTACATGAGTAAGCACTTTGATTTACTATGTGCTATCTGACAACATAGATTATCCTTTTCTTTAGTACGCTTTCTCTTTTTCAGCTGCATTCTGAATAAATTATGATGGTAGCTTATCCACTTCACCTACTTTCCTTTCAGAGCACAATTTTGATCACAGATAATTTCTGTAATTCTTAAAAACCACAACCACAACAATAACAATAACAGAAGAAAACAAATAGTCAAATGTCTGCATTCTGTGAATATTCTTCAGAAATACTTGTATGTAAGGTTAGTTCCCCATTTAGTGTGTTCATCTTTCTTTAGTAAGTATATGTAACAATATTCCATGCAAGGATGACATTACTTGTTCATATATTATAATACCATGATATTTACAATGTTTTGTAGATATTATTGCTTTATAACTATTTATACTAGTATCTTACTTTCACACTAACGGCATAGACTAGAGTTTGTCACATGAGGGCTATTAAGGTCTAATGAGGTGGATATTAATGGGACCTATACCTTTAATCTCAACACTCAGTAGTAAGAAGCAGGAAGAACTCTGTGAGTACAAGGCCAGCTTGTTATTTCAAGGACAACCCAGGCTACATGGAGAAACCATGTCTTGAAAAACAAAATAACAAAAATGATCTCATATACAATTGTAAAATAACCAACCCCCATTTAGACTCTTGTTTATGTTTGGAGATGATACTTTTCAAGATAAGTAAGAAGACCTTGATGTCTGAAAAATTAAGTACTATCTGTTGTGACCACATAGGAAGTGAGTAAGATTTGGAATACTGAAAATACATTAGGAGTATTTTTGGAAAATGAATTTGTGAGGACAATGACAACATTGACATCTGCAAGACAAGGGAATATAATTTCAGAGAACATTTTTTCATGATAAATAACCCATTGTAAAAGCAAACTCTGGCTCAGTGATAGTTTATCACATGAAGATACATTGTACCATGCCCAGTCCCCTCTATTCCATTCACAGGACCTACAACCATAGCGTAGATAATTGAATCCAGCAGGCTGTGCTTTGACCTCCAGATTTGCACTGTGGAATTAGTGTCCCACCCATAACCTGAATGAATGAATGAATGAATGAATGAATGAATAAATAAATAAATAAATGGAAAAACAGAATCAGAATGAATCAAGTCTAGGGAAAATTGGCTTTACAGCATCCAGGGCCACTTCAAAATGAAAATCCAGGGCCCCATGTTTCCATATGGCAGCAGTTGATAAATATCTTCCTTTCTGTGCTGAGGGTTTTCTATGGAGTTCCATATAGAAATTTTATATCTGTAAAGTGCTAAGACAGCAGCTTCAACCACACCCAATAAAGGATATCATCAGTGATTTTTTTTTTCTTAAATGGATGCCATTTTTTTTTAACTTGGAGTGATGATTGTCGCCTATCATTTTCTGTCCTGTCCCATCAATACGGTTTTCCTGCAAAACATCTCTACATCAAGAAGAAAATGTTCCTTTCTTTTTCACAAAGGACTATACTCTACTATTCAGGGGATTCTGGGCTATGTATCTACCTCTTATATCATCCTATATTGGGTGTATGTATGAGTAATACAGAAAACCCTAACTCAGACTTCATCAGTAGTCAGTTCTGTGCTATATAAATATAAAGGACACTAGCTGCCATGTACAACACCATATCAATGTACATTCTGCATTATTGAGAGAGTAACTAAGCTGCTATAGTTCATTCACTCTTAATATTCTATGACTTGTAAAATTCTAAAATAAAAAACTTCATACTTTTAATTTTAATGATATTCTATTTATATGAAAAAATAGAATATGTTATACAATGTATTTTGAACATTTTCTCTCCCTTTTCCAGTGCCTCTCATGACTACTTTCTCTCCTCCCATCCAAGATCACCTAACTTGGGAGTTCTTTTTTCTTTTCCCAGTTAATCCAGTTTGTGTTTCCCAACTAGTCTTAGGAAGAAAGCCTACTCCTGTATGTAGTCTACCTACAAGGCATCACATCATTAAAGAACATTTTCTGTCTCTCTCCCAGGTGGTATTAAAGCTGTGCTAGCACCACTAATCTCTCAAGAATCTTTCTCCCTCAAGCTTTTACAGGACTTACAGTAACTCAGCTGGTTAGATATTCTCCTCTCCCCATCATTCCTTTCTGATTATATAATCATTGAAAATGGTTCTTCTGAGTCTTGCAAGCTTCAGAAATTTCCTGAGTCTTGTGAGTTGTTTAAAGTTTTACTGAGTTTCCATCCATGATAGAATTTTTTAATCCAGAAACTAGTGCTACAGGTGCATTCTCATGGCCTTAATTACCTGGCATAAAAATGGCAGAAAACAATTCTTTGCCTTAGAAATATATTTTAAAAGGAAGCCCTGTTGGCACAGGGATCTACTTTGAGTACTGAGATTCCAGATGTAGGCCACTGTGCTAAGTTATGATTATCCAAGTTATTATTATCTAATTCATGTTCATTATTTTCAAACATACATCATTAAACACTCCAATTATAAAATGGTATACACTAGTTTTGTGAAAAAAAAAATACTTCAAATGACCTTAAATTTCACTTCTAATACCATTGTAAGTACTAGTCAGAAACATTATGATGATATTGATGTGTTTTCTCTTTCAGGATATTTCTCTTACTAGGAAATATTTAGCAGTTTAGACATTCCTCCTACCAACTGAAAGGAAGAAATTAAACAAATCTCATATAAAAAAAATTAGACTGGCAAACACATTCACAGGAAATCAAACTTGCTAGCTAGACCACTCTACCTGAAGTTCAGTTGTTTTTATTTCTGTATTCCTATCTTGTTTCTGGAAAGATCTGCCCATATTGCGAGCTTCTGAATCTGACCCAACATCATAGCTGAGACTGTTAATTTAATTTATATGACTTTTTCCTTCTAAAATGTGAAATATAGTCTGTGCATTGCTTTGAACATCTTTACCATTGGTGTCTCAAACAAATAAACTATAAACAATAACAAAAGAAATAAAAGCTGTGCAGTTCTGGACAACAAAATATATTGGCACATCTGAGACCCCTGGTATATTGTATAAAAAGGTTAAACTATTTGCTTGTTTGATTGTTGTTCTATTGTAATTGATTTTCTGTTTCTTGTTTGAAATTAGCTCTCTTGTCTAGCAGGCTTTTTGCTACATAAATGACTACACTGAATCATTATAACAAATTTTTCAAAAATACCATTTAATTTAGTTGTGTGTACCATTGTGTACTTTATTTTTCTATTAATAAAGTTGGCTATTTTCAGCTATACCAGCCTCCTGTCAGCAAGCACTTCTAGGCATGATATAACTTTCTCCTGAGAGGCTCTGCCAGTGCCTGACCAAAACAGATGAGGATATTCGCAGCCAACCATGGGACTGAGCACTGAGACCCCAATGGAAGAGTTAGGGGAAGGACTGAAAGAATTGAAGGGGATTGTAACACCATAGGAAGAACAACAATATCAAATAACAGGACCCTCAGAGCTCCCAGGGACTCAACCACAAACCATAGATTACACATGGAGGGACCAATGGCTCCAGCTGCATATGTAGCAGAGGATTGCCTTATCTGGCATCAGTGAGAGGGGAAGCCCTTGGTTCTGTGGAGGCTCAGTGGCCCAGAGTAGGGGGAGGCTAGGGTGATGAGGCAGGGGTCAGTGTGTGGGTGGAGGAGCATCGTCATAGAGGCAGGAGGACAGGGATAGGATGGGGAATTTGGTGACAGGGAAACCAGGAAGGAGGACAACATTTGAAATGTAAATAAAATAACTAATAAAAATAAATAAATAAAATATTAAAACAAAGTTGGCTATTTTCTATAAACTTAATTTTTGACAGTTTGGAAATCAAATTTCTAATTTTCATATTTCAACACTTTTTGCTAAAGTAAAATGCAAATTAATCGATATAAATATTCTTTAAAAGCATTATGACGTGACTGTACTGCTTCTGATAGAGTATGATTTCAAATGGCTTGTTAGTATTATGAAATATCTCATAGATATTTACAATTCTAAATCTCAAATATTGGTTTGTGTTTGTATTTGTTTTACTGAATGATTAATTCAAAATTAAATTTTCTACACATTTTTATTCAAACATCAGTAGCAAGCTCTTATGTTCTCAGTCTATATTTCTTCTCGTGGAGTATGCCTTAAATCCACCCAGAATCTCATTGATTATCCACAAAACAATAATGCCAATATTGTACAAGTCGGAACAATCTGCTTGGCAGGTTAATATCGTAGTGCCCAGAAAAACGCAGGTAACAGCACTGATGTTCTTCCTTCTCCCCCCAGCAGGTTGCTCAGTAGCTTCTGGCACTATGAAGACGAGTCAGAAAATGTAAGTTTCATCTTGGTGCTAGCTTGACTCATTTGAAAGCTGTATCCACCGAGTGTGATGTCTTCCCCAAAAGTGTGTTTACACTGATCTTTACATAAACTTCAATTTGTTACAATAATTATGATGATGATAATAATAATAATAATAAATAATCTGTTTTGATTTTGTGTTCCAATGCCTACTCTGTTTTTTTTATATTTTAAAAGTAGAGTATTTTATTTTTATTATTATTATTATTATCATCATCATCATCATCATCATTAATCATTCCATTTGTTTATATCTCACATGATACCCCACTTTCCAATTATCCCTCCACCATCCCCCCTCACTCTACATCCACCCTCTCCCCCATCCTCTTTGTCGCTATGAGGGTGCTTCCCCACCGACCTACGCACCCTCTTCCGCCCCAACGCTCCAGCATCTCCATATGCGGGGAGAATCAAACTTCCACAGCACCAACGGTCTCCCCTCCCATTGCTGTTAGGCAGGGCCATCCTCTGTACATGGATCCCTCCCTGTACATTCTTTGGTTGGTGGTCTAGTCTCTGGGAGCACTGGGTGGTCCGGTCAGCTGATGTTGTTCTTCCAATGGGGTTGCATTCCCCCTTTGTTCCTCCAGTCCTTCTGCCAGCTCCCCAACAGGTTCCCTGAGCTCAGACTGATGGTTGGCTCCAAGCATCCACATCTGAATCGGTCGGTTGCTGGCCAGACCTCCCGAGTGTTTTCAATAATAGCTTTTGCGGGAATAATTGTCTATGATAAGGAACATGAGACAAAGAGAATTATACATGTGCAGTAAGCTAGTTCTTGCTGTTTATAAAATTCAAAGTTTAACATATACACACCTCAGATAGAGAACACTTTCAAGCTGCATGTCTGAATTCAAATGATAATTGAATTTCATGGGCTTTAAATTTTTCTTGGATGATGAATATTTCATATTCAGAATAATAATTATAAAGTAAATGAAATAATTACCTAAGCTAAGCGCAAATCGATTTAATTCCCTTTTGGCTTAAGTGAACATGCCAGTATACACATAAGACTTTATAAAGAGAAAATTGCTTTGGAAAAAGGAAATATTAAAAATAGAATGTTATAATTCAAAACAAGAAAATTATCAGAATGATTTTAAAAATTAACTCGTTTTGTGATGTTCACAACTTTCAGTGTTTGATAAATAGATTTTAAGATTAAAAATTGCACAAAGATGTTTTAGAAGCTTTCCTTGCTGAAGCTTTTTTTTTATAATAGATGATAATGAAAAAGAAATAAAATGGGAAAAAGAGTAAGAATAAAACATTTCACCACCTTCTAAGCTCCGTTTATTTTCTTAAGGCCCTGGACCCACATAACGCTACTATTTCAAATACCAATCCTTCAATCTCTACCCTTACTCTAAAGCTCGTACCTTCTGTCCTATGCCAACTGAGCTACACACTTCTCGTGATGAACCGGGATTATCAGTTTGTGTTCCCATGCATTCTAATGTTTCTTTTCTACTCCTCTTTGCTCTTGTGCATGTGGAGTCATAGGGTTACTCTTCCTTTTCAGCCATCAGTGAAGAGTCAGCTCTCCAAAAGCAGCTTGTTCTGGTATAAGCTCCTGAGGTTTTCCCTTTGGACACTGGATGAGTAGGTGTCATCTATAATGAATTAACAAAGGAAACGGTTGATTTGGGATGTACTCACATAGTGGTTTAGCTTTAGAAACCTAGAACTCTAAGTGAAGGAGATAGCTCAATGGGTACAGTCCTCACAGAGGATATAGAGCACCTTCAGTTCAGATTCAAGTACTCAAAAAAAAACCAAAAAAACAAGCCTTTAAGCCATGCACTAGAAGGTCATGGAGGCAGGTGGATATATGGATCTTCTTAGCCATCCAGTCTAAACACACTCTGAGGCCCTATTCAATGCGAGATCATTTATGGAAATGCAGGGGACATTGTGAAAGGAGGATGGAAAGATAGTTAGAGCGTGCAAGTGTGTCGCCTACAAATACCAAAGGCTTCATCCACAAAATCTCACAGACAAGATTAGGCATATGTGAGCAAAACAAGGAGCACAACAATACACATCACAAAGTTTGGGGAGGACACAAGAGGCTATACAAAGAACTATAGGCCAACGAGGAATATTGAGAGTAAGAGAAGCGGTCGTTCCCAGAAAAGAGCACAACAATTGGTTGCCAAGAAATGAAGGTCGGTCAGACCTGAAAACTTTCACGTAGGCCCATGATATGACTGAACACGTTAAACATGTTTATGCACATACGCCTGCGATGTAAGTTAGTGTAAAAGGAGCCTGTGCATTTGAGGAGGTTATGTCAGTGTTGAATGGAGGATAGGAAAGGGAGTGAGGTTTTAATTGTAATCTTTTAGCAACAACAACAACAAAAGGAGTAATAAATAAATAAATAAATAAATAAATATAAGTAGAAGGTTACAGAAGAAGACACTTTATACCAATCTCTAGCCTCAAGTTTGGGGACCAGCATGCACATTTTTACATAACACACACACACACACACACACACACACACACACACACATGTATGCACAGAATAAGAAAGAAGATTTTACTGATTAGAAAGCATCTTTAAGGTTGAAACTAGGAGTTTTTACAATACTTTATTGTCTGTTTCCAAATCTTAGTTCAGAAATTCTAACATTACAAAGTGGCAGGAGATGTTGGCTGCACCTATAAGCGAGCATGACAACTGAGATTGGATTTATTTTATTAAGAGAACAAATTACGTTAAGACCTAACTGTGAAATTCCACAAGATAAAAAGCAAAATTAATTTCAAGAATAGAGTAAACACTCCAGTGCTTTGTATGGAAAAGAGGTATCCTGTATCTTCAGACTGAAACCTACAAGAGAATATTAGCTGTAAATAAAGGATACTCACACTACTATCCACAGACCCCAAAATGCTAAGAAACAAGGAAGGCTCAAGGTAGACATATGAATCTCCCAGAAAAGGGGCAATAAAATAGAACTCATGGGTGGAGTAGGGGTGGGCACAGAAATAAGAGAGATCAATCAGGTGGATAGAGGATAGAGGGAGAGAGCACTGGGAGTGATAACTGAAACTAAGAGGTATTTTCGGGTAAGGTAGACACCTAGTGTAATGGAAACACCCAAGAATCTACATGCGAGACCAAGCTTAGACTCCCAATAATGAGGAATCTGAAGCCTGGACAAGCCATCTTCTTATTCTGGCAAGGCTTCCAATGGATGGACTGTGATAACAACCCAGCCACAAAACCTTCTACCTACAAATTGTCCAGCCAACAAGATGTTCAGGAGTAAACATGGTACAGAAAACTAGTGGGAGTGTCCAAAAAAAGGACTGCTCCAGCTTGAGCTCATGCCATGAGAGGGATCCCACCCCTGACACTGCCTCGAGGGCCAGAAGCCAAATAACCCACAGACCTAGGATAGAATCAAACAAACTGGCAAAAAGAAAAACAATTCAATGGAATGTTTCCTAATGATACTTTGCTACACTTATAAGCAGGAACCTTTCATAATAGTCATCAAAGAAGCTTTATCTACCAACTTATGGGAGCAGATGCAGAGACCTACAGCCAAAGATTAGGCAGACCTTAGGGAATCCGGCAGAAGAGACGGTATAAGGATTGTAGGAGACATAGGATTGTCAAAGACACCATATGAAAATCTACAGAATCAACAAACCTACCCTCACAGGGACTCACGGACTTAGAATCAACAATCAGGAAGTGTTCATGGATCTGACTTAGGTCCACAGCATATATGTTACAGTTGTCTAGGTTGGTCTTCTTGTACAGCCACCAGTGGGGACACAGGTTGTATCCTACTCTTTTGCTTCCTACACTTTTCCTACTGCTGTGTTCCCTCTTATTAAATATAGATTCTTTTCTCATGTGATACCATCTGAGTGTAGTTTCTGTCCCTCTACTCCTCTCAAACCATCCCTGCACAGACATGCACCTCCTTTCAATTCTGAGTTCAGTCTGTTTTCTGTTTCCCATGAGAAAGAACAGGCTTCATAGAGATAACAACATACTATATCAAAATAAAATATAAGAAGATAAAAATGAAAAAACTATTAAAGTTGAACAAGCCAAGCCAACAGAAAAAAAAAGGAGCCCAAAAGAATGAAAAAGAATTGAAGTCCCGCTCATTTACATATTGCTAGTATATATGTGGAGGATCTGGTGTAGACTCACATAGGCCTTGTGACTGCTGCTTCAGTCTCTGTGAGATACATGAGTTCTGTGCCTTTATTTTAGATGGCCTTCCTCTCCTGATATCTTCCATTCCCTCTGTTTACATTGCTCCCAGAAAAGAAAAAGGTTTTGTGAATCTTTAAAATTACAGAAGTTGAACACCAAGAGTATTCATTATTGTTTAAATATATTTAAAATATTAGTAAAATAATAAATTTTGCAATATGGGAATTTACTGAACGCTAAAACCAAAACTAAAACATATGTTACACTTTGAGTCAATTAAACTGTACACAGGTACACCAATCAGAATTGCTATGATCCAGGAAACAACTGAAAGCAAATGTTGGAAAAAATGTGGGGACAGGGAAGCATTCACTCTTGGAAGGAAACTAATCAGTGCCAACATCTGAAAATCAGTTTGGAGAATATTCACAAAGATAAATACAAACCTACTACATCATCCAGCTACACTAATCCTTAGAAAATGTCTAAAAATTACCAAAATCTATTCTACTTGCTCAAAATTGTTCACTGCCAGCAAAATTAGCAAATTAAATATTGCAAATATTAGCAATATTTAGGATACGGAAACAGTATAAATGTCCTTGAACTGATGAATAGATAAAATTGTGATACATATATACTGTACAAGTCCTTTGAACTATCAGAAACCTGAAATAAAGCTTGAAAGTAAATTGGGAGACCTAAAAATGCCATTATAATTAAGTGAGATATCCTAAACCAATAAAGACAAACACTGAATATTCTCTCTTATCTATGATTGCTAGCTCCAAATCTTCACATGTAAGCATAAAAGGAGGAAAACTAGAGAAGTCAGAAAAATAAAGGGGAATATTTCAGATGGAGTAGAAATTCTAGAGAGGGAAACAACAAGACAAGTGATAGAAATAATAAAAATCTTATTCTTTTCATTTCCTGAAATTACATATATTACATATAAGCATGTATATATAATTATACACATATATTTTATTTATTTTGTTTTGTTTTTGATAAGAGTCAAGAGACTCTCAAAACAATGTAGGCTGTTGCTGTTGCTCTTGGTTGTAGTCTAGAGTGTGAAGGCATTTACCTATTGCTGAAGACACCATGCAACTCAGACATAGGACATGGAGGATCCAACCTGGATTGACCTGAAAGCCTCCTTCATGATTATGATGTTTCATAGTCCTGGAAGGTTTTATGAAGGCTTATAAGGAAAGCAACCAGTAGTTTAATCAAGATGTATCCAAGTTTTAGTCTGGGATTTTCTTAGGTTTACTTGTGCATATATCTACAAGATTCTCTGTATCTATATATCACCCAGTGTTGAGGTCTGAGAATGGGAATGGTGCTGATTCAATGACTTGGAGTCAATAGTAGATGCAAGCTGTCAGTTCAGTCACGCTCTCTGTTTCCTGAAGATTCTCATCATCCTGCCTTCTTTCCTTTTCTTCTCCTTTCTCATAGTTCTTCAACCTTCTCCTCCCTAATCATTCTTTTTCCTTCTTCCTCTCATACCTTTTCCCAACTAGAGAGCCTGAACCCTGTCTTTTATTGACCAAAGTTACATCATCAATGCTTTGATCACAGTTAATTATCTTCAAAAAGTCTTAAATTTACATAAATTCTATGAATCCAAGATCAGTAGTCCAAACTCCTGTTTTCTTTGAGCAGACACTAATCACAAACCAAAAGCATGTTTCGCTATAGGTTTATACAGCCTATTCTTCATCGTAGTTGGGCACAGCTCTTGCAGGTTCCTGATACAGCAGACAGAAATCTTTAGTAACTATTTTCACTGTAAGAACAGAAAAATGACATACTACTAAAATTAAAATGATTGCTTACAAACTTTTGACTATTATGTAAGTAAAGCTGTTAGCCTTCTCTAATATCTTTCCAGGCGATATCATTTCCAACCCTTCATATAGCTAGGAGAACAAAATACTAACGTTTTACATGCTTCTGCATCATCTTTCAGTTCTCTAATCCTCATTCCTTCATCCTAGCAATTCCATAGCCTCGTGTACTCTCTTTCTATTTATTCCTAAATCATATATAAATTCCTATTTTTTTCATCCATACCTTTTCTTCCTGAGACCACTTTAACTCTCTATTTTTGATGTCCCCACGTTCACCCTGGCTAATTAATACAGCAGTCATTCAATTGGAGGATACATGTGTCTCCTCATGATTCCAAATTCAAGGCCCACTCTGGCAATAAACTGTTTCTACAAATGGTCGTGTAGGATTTTATGGCCTCTGTGGTTATTTTGTCTAGATTCTTTTCCTTGGCCCTAAAGACCAAGAAGACCTGCTCCCCATCCTCCACAGCCTCATGATCACTCCATTCCTAATTGCTGAGAGCCACATTTGTTTCAATTATTATGGTGTGCTTATCTCTGAGTAATGGAGGAAGTATATTTCCCAGAAATAAAGATGGAAAAATAAGTAGTAAAGACAGCAGATCAGCGCCAGAGCAACAGCAACCATCAGCATACATGGGGATCATGGGACTCAAAGGTCTGGCGATGGAGAAGGAAAAGACAATAGCATCACAGGTTCCATGTAGGCTCACCTTAATCCGTGTGGATGAGGGAGAGGAACAGTCTTACGATGTTCTCCAAGCCACATTACTTTCTTCTTCCCTCTCTCCATGTTTCTAATATTTACTTCTTGTATCCACCAGGGGAGCCATTTGTAAAGTGGGAACTCCAAAGAACAGTAGTAAGGTGACTATAGCCTCAGGGCCTTGCTTTGTGTTTTGAAGATGAAGTACCCTGTTGGGAAAGGAGACCCTAACCTCCGAGGGAATTCTCCTAGGGTCTTTAATGACTTTCTGAAGAGTTGATATTGTTGGTATAAGTGGATGTGATAAAGCACAGGATTTATGCATTTCTGAGGTAATCCCAGGTGGCATTACAACTTTGTGAGAGAAGCTAGGGTTCCTTCTCAGGATTTGGTGAACATCTTTCAAATGGATTCTTAGTATTTCTGACAGGGTTAATGTTAAGAGCAGGACTAATGTCATGTATCAACAGGCTGCCTGTGTAAAATTGACAAATAGACGGACCTATTTGGCATAGTCTCTTTTTTATTTTTTATTGGATACATTTTATTTACATTTCAATTGTTATCCCCTTTCCTGGTTTCTCCTCTGCAAATCCCCCTATCCCATCACCTTCCCCCTGCTTCTATGAGGGTACTTCCCCATCCACCCACCCACTCCTACTTCTCAGTATTAGTCTTATCCTACCCAATCAAATGGATGGGCATCGGTTAACTGTAAGTAGTAGTAAAAAGGAACATTCTGGCTCTTTTTGAGAAGGGAACTTTTTTTGACATAGGGTAATAGGATACCTCAGGCACTCTGAAATTTGTGGTGTCCCTCCTGACACAGTTTATTCAATACTGACATCTCAGATGTGATCTACCATGATGGGAATTTATGATTTTTTGGGGGGTAGGGGGAGAGTCTTGTTTTGATGCAGGGTCTGTATATGTAGACAAAGCTTTCATGAAACTAAAAATCCTCTTACCATCATATGCAAAGTGGTGAGAATATAGGTGAACACGAACGTCCCGAGCTGAGCCCTGGATCCTTTTGTAAACCTCTGATGGGTTTTCAAAGCTAGAAGCCTTGATCTAGTATGATGGCTTAGAATACAAAAGCCTCAGTATGGTCTCCTGAATTCATGTGCTAGGAAAGAGAGAACAAACTCTACCATGTTGTTCTCTTATTTCTATGCATGCGCTATTTTACCCTCCTGACTCAAAACACACATATATATATATATATATATGCACACAGATGAACACACACACACACACACACACAGCTTGACACTTTATGTCATATTTGGCACATTTTTTAATTGCTTAATGATGGCTACACATAAATTTTATTTTTCCCTTGTATTCATTTTGTGATCAACTAGAGTTGTCATATACCTATGTGTAATCCCAGATATCTAAACCCTGAGGCAAAAACATGACAAATTGGAGGCACCCCTGTGTAACAAACATGATATTCTGTTTGAAAATAACAAGCTGCCATGGAGCTATTTTTTGCCATCTATTAATCTGGGGTGTACTGGTGAGTTTAGTGGGTGGTTGTATTTTCATTCTTTCTAGTAACTTCTTAGTCTTAGTTTCTATTGACTGTATTGAATAACTTGTTACTTTACCCAGTTAATCCTACTCAAACGATCTTGGGAGCTGTGGTGCTTTTCTCCTACTCTCCCCAAAACTTTATATTCCAGAATGAAAGACACATATGTGCATCCTTTATATTTTTATATGTCTTTAACAGCTCCTTGGCTGGGACACTTCCTAACCTCCCTGTGGGTGAAATACCTCCCTTCAATATTTCTGAGTTATTACTTGCTTAAATCTATATTCCATCTTTGCTGTCCTCTACTCCTTTCATAACGGATCTCACTCCTTCTTCCTCCCTGGTCCTTTGCCCAAGAATCCTAAAACCCCCTCCTCAGTCTGCCCTGCCCAGCCACTGGCTATCAGCATCTTTATTTACCAATCAGAACCAACCAGGGGCAGGGTCCCTCAGTCTTACTTCTTGGACATTGCAATTAGTATGAGAATACAAGCAGCTATATTTCCCCCTATTTATCCATTAAAAACACCTTTTATTTCATATACATTAAACATAATTATAGCAGTTATGTAAACAATAAGTTATGATATATACTAATAATATCCAATCCATCAATTTTGTCAATTTAGATACATTACACTATGATCTATCTTAACTTAAAGAGCTTACAATTCTATACTTAAATTATATTTTGAGTTTAACTTGCACTACCATCTGAAAACCATCCTATCAAATCTAGATTATCTTCCTTTATGCTTAACCACTTAAGTTGGATTATGAAACTATAACTAGTCTTTAACCCCATTAGAGATCTGAGAAAGAATCAAATATTACTTGGATATATAAGAAGCAAAAGCTGTAGCTTACAAAACATATACAAGCTGAACAGATAGCCGACTGTCTAGATAGTCCTCTGTATTTCTCACAAAGTTGGAGCAGCTGTTTTTAGCCTTCTGGCCCAGAACCACCTGACAGACCTTAACTGAAGCAAAAATTATGTAGGAATAACTTACCTTGTATTGGCAGAGCTAAGTGTGGTGAGACAGGAATGGGTGGATGGGTGGGGTGGCTCCCTCATAGAAGCAGGAGGGAGGGGTGGGACAGAGGGTTTGCAGAGGGGAAACTGGGAAGGGGGATAACATCTGAATTGTAAGTAAACAATGGAACCAATCTCTCTCTCTCTCTCTCTCTCTCTCTCTCTCTTTCTCTCATTTATAATAAAAAAAAAATTAGCTAAAACTAGTATTTGTTATCCATTTTTTGTATGCTTAGAAAGTTCAGGGCTTGATTGAAGTTCTGACTGAATCTGTCTGAAAGCTTGAATGATCTGATTTCACCAGGAATCAACAGCTATTTCTGAAGCTGTTTTGAAAGCAAGTCTCTGAAAACAGCATCAGGAAGCAGAATAAGTCAGAGAGCTGCAATAGCAGGTCTTTTCAGCATTCCCTAGGATAAATCTTGCCAGAGCTGCATCCTGGTGCTCATTCTGCAACATAAGAATCTTACAACCAGGCCGGGCAGCGGTGACACATGCCTTTAATCCCAGCACTTAGAGGCAGCCAGATTTCTGAGTTCGAGGCCAGCCTGGTCTACAGAGTGAGTTCTAGGACAGCCAGGGCTACACAGAGAAACCCTATCTCGAAAAACCAAAAAAAAAAAAAAATCTTATAACCAAATTTTTAGTTATATAATGATATTCATAAGAAATGTACAAAGTGCACAGATCAGTTAAGGATGAATATTCGCTCCATGTTTAAGAAGATGAAAGACAACTATCCTTTTATGAGTTAATTTGATGAATAACCAAATGTAATAGATCTTCATTCATGCCATGTGAAATATGGCATGATGAATCTTAAAGATTCTGTAACCAATAAGAGTTACTGGCTAAATTTTGCAGACGTTTTGGCTAGAGAATTTTTTTTTTAATTTTTTTTTTTTATGTCTAAGCCATTTTTAAGGCTGTTCCCATGTGAAGGAACCATCAAATCTTGTTACTTGTCCTGTTTGTATTTCTTGAATTTTTCTTTCCTGTTTGTACCCAAAATCTTCAGGGGACCTTCCCCTATCATATATCTAATCAATATCTCTTGGAAGAGATCCAAAGCCTTTTCTTCTTTTCTGTTAACACAAATACAGAACCTCTTTCCCAAAACACCATGTCCTCGGACAAGCAACACAGAATCATCAAAAGTATAGAATGATTCAAATCAGCAGCCTCTTATTTATTTATTTATTTATTTATTTATTTATTTATTTATTTATTTATGGCCTGCTCTATTTTGATCTCTCTCATAGAGGATTTGTAGTACCATAACCACCAAACTTTTAACCATCTGTACTGGCTAGTTTTGTGTGTCAACTTGACACAAGCTGAAGTTATCACAGAGTGAGGAGTTTCAGTTGAGAAAATGCCTCCATAAGATCCAGAGGTAAGGCATTTTCTCAATTAGTGATCAAGGGGGGAGGACCCCTTACAGGTGGTACCATCTGTGGGCTGGTAGTCTTGAGTTCTATAAGAAAGCAGGCTGAGCAAGCCAGGAGAAGCAAGCAAGTAAACCAGTAATAAACATCCCTCCATGGCCTCTGCCTTAGCTCCTGCTTCCTGCCCTGCTTTAGTTCCAGTCCTGGCCTCCTTTGGTGATAAACAGCAACTGGAAGTGTAAGCTCAATAAACCTTTTCCTCCCCAATTTCCATCTTGGTCATGTTGTTTGTGCAGTAATAGAAACCCTGACTAAGACACCATCTGTGCTTTGGAAATTAAAACAATTTAAAGCAATCCTAAAACAAATATTGTTATCTATTGAGAAAGGGCTCCTCCAAATTTCCTGCCGTTGCCCCCCTACCACCGTAGTTGGAGTGGGCATGCATTTATTTATTTATCCATACATACTTAAAAACAATTAAGCTATTTTCATTCATTCTTCCTTTTGGAGATTAATATTTTATGATTATATATATTATATCACTTTTCTCTTTATATGAATTGAAATAATATCCTTTTATATTTAACTTTAATTAAATATCTTCTACTTACTATATAAGCCAGGCAGACAGTGTTACATGCCAGGCTAAGGAATCTCAGGAATCCTGTGGGACCCATGTTTAAATAACCTAGGTGTTTGCTATGTGATAAACTTCTTAAATTTCCATCAATTCCTCCATTTCTATATTTGATGCCTTTTCTACCTGCCTTCTCCCAGCAGGAGTCTTTAGCATTCATAGCTTAAGCTTTTACAGAACTTGAGAGAGTGGTTGGATCACTAGCCCACTGTCCATGTACCTGAGTTGGCGTGGGTGTGTCCCAGCTTTAAGCCATGGATTCCAGATTTATTCATGCTAAGCTAGCACAGTCTTTTATCCTAGTACAAAACCTGTGCAGCTAGGGCAAAAACCATGAAGGTCTGCTTGGAAACCAATTATTCCCACCCTTTAATGTTTATGTTTTACATGACCCCTTAAGGCCATGATTTACATTAAGAAATTTCCAATTACTTTTTAAGAGTGAGTTTTCACTTACACATTGAACACCATCTGTTGCTGTACCCAGTAAATCCTACTTAAATGATCCCAGCAGCTGAGGGGAGGAGGCATGTTCCTCCTACCCACACCAATGCTTTATATTCCCAAATGAAAGACACATACACATAGTCTTTTTATTTTTACATGCCTTTAACAACTCAATGACTAGATCACTTCCTAACCTCCACGTAGCTAAACTATCCCCTCTGATATTCCCACATTTTTACTTGTTAAAATCTATATTCCATCTTTGTTACCCTGGTCCTCATTGGACAGTCCTCCTAGGGCCACTTTTTCCCTGGCTTTTACCTGTCAGCTGTTTCTCTGTCCTGCACCACTCTCCTCTGCTTCTATCCTGGTGGATCTCCCTTCCTCCTCCTTCCCTGGTCCTTTGCCCAGGAATCCTAAACCTCCCTCCTCTGTCTGTCCTGCCCAGCCACTGGCTGTCAGCATCTTTATCTACCAATCAGAACCAACTGAGGCAGGGTCCCTCAGGACATTACAATAAGCATGAGAATAAGAACAGCTACAGTAACTATTTATATATGATTTGCCTGAAACCAATTTTCCCCAAATAAGAAATAGATGCCTGGTAAAGAACTTGACACATAGGAAATATCAAATAGACACACTATAATTACAGATTAACTGAGCATAGAAGTAAAAATACAAAAATCTATGTAGGAAAAAGACCAAATCACATATAAAGGCTGACCCATTAGAATAACACTTGAAGTTTCAATAGGTGTTCTAAAATATAGATGAGCCTGGATGAACATTCTCCATGTTATCTAAGTACACAGATACTTGTGTAGACTACATTACTGAACAAAAGTATCATTTATATCACCAAAAGAGGAGAAACATTATACAGTATAATCAACATTAAGACAAATCTCTTCAGCAATCCAGGTCCACAAAAGAGAAACATGGGTTTGAAGATAAGGTATATATTCAAGAATACAGACATGATAAATAACCCTGTAGTCATTCATCTAAAAAGCGGCCAAGTTATATGGCAACAACAAAATAACAGAGACCCATAACTACTGCTCATCTATAACTCTAAGTATTAACTGTCTCATGTACAACAATAAAAATACACAGTCTATCAGTTTGGATAAGAAAACAGGTTCCATCTTTCTCCTGCATCCAAAAACACTTGTTTTAGATACACTTGCATACACTTGTTAGGACGCAGTTGCCTATATTTTTTTGTGTAGGTTTCAGGTCATATTTAGTATTTTATGTTCATTGGTGTTGTCCTTGTTCAGTTAGTGTTTTAGCAGTCATATTGGTGAGAATTTATGGGTGAGGCCAAGAGAACATGGCAGAAGACTGGGAGGAAAGAAGGTCTATGTGGGGAGAACTGGGAGGAGGGTGAATATGAAGCAAGTACACTGTACGAAGTCCCCAAAGAACTAATAAAAACTATACATAAAATATAAAAAAAGTCACTTCTGTAATATTGTATCTTGAAATAATATCAGTAGTGTTATAAATATTATCAAGCTGAACAAGGATAGAATCAAAATGGTATTATTGAATGGCCTTTTTTTCCTTTATAGGTCTTACTGATTCACGATATCTTCTTCAGTTTCTAAGTCATTGTAGGTGGTGGTGGTGTTATTTTTGTTGATATTGTTTTTTTCATTTTTTTTGTACTTTTGTTATTGTTTTTGTTTTAGTCATAAAAGGCTTTCACTTCTTGGATAAAATTTCACCTAGATATTTAATACTTTTTTAAGGTTACTGTGAATGATCATGTGTCACTTAATTACTTCTCAGTAAGTGTCAGATTTTTGTAAGGAGGAATACTCATGTTGTGTGTTTATTTTTTATGTTGCTACTTGTTGAGTTTATAAGATATATGTGTATTCATACAGAATTTTTAGGCTCACCAATGTTTACTCTCATATAATTTTCAAAAAGAGATAGTTTGACTTCTTCATTTCCAATATGTGTCCCCTTGCTCTCATTCAATTTTAACATTGCTCCTGCTGGTTTCCAAGTATTGTATGAAACGAGTCCATTGAATATGAGCATAGATGAGCACAGCGAGCAATTGGTACCATAATAGTTCATGAGTAACTAGATGAAGGGTAGCAGATACTGCAAGGAAATGCTGGGTGAAAGAATGATTATTATCCTTGTAGAAATAAGGCAGTTACTGGCAAATATTCTTCACTTAACTTAGTATGGTATGGCATTTAATAGGTATACATTTTCTTATTACTACATATTTCAACTTTTAACATTTCCAACCATACTTGATTAAGGCTAATTGCAGATGTGGAAAGTCAAAAACTAAAGTATCCAAAAACGAATATATTTTATATTTATATTTCATTTATTTTATATTTTCCTAGGAAAATGAATTTCTCTTGTTAGAGAGAAATGAAATGTATGACTTAGACAAATCACAGGACATGCATGGACAATTCTAAAGAGAAATAAGGTATAAATGTTGAAGTTTAAAGAGTTACTTCAGAATGACAGTTTTTTTTTTCCTGAGAAACCAAATGAAAGACCCAGAACTATGTTCAATTTTGTGGTAAATAAAATACTTTTAAGTCTAATCAAAGAGTAGTTGTTTATAACCGACCTGTGAGTGTCACTTATTGCCTCTGATATCTTGCCATGCTGGTAATTGTCATACTTCATAGATGTTGCAAGTATATGTGTAACTTTCAATTGCTTCTCTAACGTGCCAACTTGACTACTGTTTTATCTATCTTAGAACCTTGACTTCAAGATAGAGGCTTCTAAATCATATCCAGCTTGAATCAGCTGAATGCTGAGACATCCCTGTCAAATTTATTTGACAACAGGCACTCAAACCCTCAACCTTGACAGAAATCCAAGATCTACCTAAAACATCCACATATTTGGCGAAAGTCACTTGAAATACTTTAACAGTTGGAAAGATTTCTCTCAACACGATTGAAACCATGGCTGGGGCTAGAAACCTAGTCAGATTTATGGAGTTAGTAAAGAGTTCATGGACCTTAAAATTTATTACACTAATTTACTGAATCAGTCAAGTTTCTTACAGCATTCTAAATATTATTCTTATACCCACAAATAAGTGAAGCCATCAACCCTCATCAAAGAAGCTTCTTTGTACAGAAAAAAAAAAATGGAGACAATTACAGAAAAGAAAAACTAGACGCTGTGAAGAGATCAGTAGATTGTGGAATACTGACCACCAATGAATACATGTACATCATAGCAGCTATAGCTCAGGGAACATTGCAGAAGCAGGGTTAAAAAGACTATAAGAGCCAACATACCTGAAAGGCTGTTTTGAAATCTCAGAAAAATGGATGCAAAACCACAATGATGGCAACATCAATGCAAAGTTAATGCAATGGTCATAATTTTAACTGTTGAAAATTACAGGAAACTAAAAATGGGAGGCAGAATATTAGCCTTTTCTACAATTGATATTCTAATGGATTGTCCAATACAGACGGCTCACCTTGGAAACCATATACATCAACACAACAAGGTGAACTTATGTTGTATTCATATATTTATAGATATAAACATAAACAAATAAACACACATATTTACAATATTGAATCAATGAGTTTGAGAATGGGGTACAAGCAATGGATGGAAGAGAGGAAAGGGAGGTCACTGTGCTATAATTCAATTTTTAATAAATAGTTTAAATAATAATACTAATAAAGGAAACATTTAGAATTTGTGTTAATGGGAGTGGAGGAGGGTCCTAGAAATAATTAATGTGGTAGTTATGAATTTCTTTACTGGGAGTTTTCTATAGGAGTTCCATAGCTCAAACTGATTCGCAGACCATTTCTAAGAAGACAAACCATCAATAAAGAATGTTTGACATTGAGATAAAGGTCTCATTTTATGAACAGAGATATTACAACAAATATACTGTATACATATGTGGGTTTCTGAGTATATGTGATATGTGTGCAAATGTGTATGCAAATGTGTGTGTGTGTGTATCTAAGATATAAAGATCAGTGGTGATATTTATATAAAGAGAGAGCTTTGAGCTTATTTATCTTAGAGGACAAAGCCAAGTATTGGTCTTTTTCATGTCTCTTTTTGAGACAGGGTCTCTATCGTTCACTCCTGAACAACATGACAGGACTATCTGTTAATTCCTATCTACAAATCCCATCTTCAGGTAGAAGCTTTTGGTTTAGAGATGCTTGTGCTACAATACCCAGTTTTGTTTTTTGATGTAAGTTTTGATGACCTGAATTCATGTCACAAAGCCTATATATATCTCAGTTGCTTTAGAAACTGACCTATCATTTCAGGCCATTTCATATATATTTTTTAAGTTTATTTATTTTATTTATATGAGTACACTGTAGCTGTCTTCAGACACACCAGAAGAGGGCACTGGATCCCATTACAAATGTTTGTGGAGCCACAATGTATTTTCTGGGAATTGAACGCAGGACCTCTAGAAGAGCAGTCAGTGCTCTTAATTACTGAGCCATCTCTCCAGGCCCATTTCATATATTCTTAAAACTCCAGTCCTCCTCTTATTTTATCATGTTTGATGATTAATGTTGATTGTTAATGCAATTTTATTTAGAACTATCTATGACAGAGGATTCTGGGCACAACTCTGAGAGATATTGAATGTCGTTAGTTTCTGTCCGTGCTTAAGTAACTGATGTGGGCAAACTAACACTGTAACTGGGCTGTAGTATTCCTTTGGCATGATTCCTGGAATGTATAAAGAGAAGAAGCTCACTGAATATGAACATTCATTGTTCTCTGCTTCTCAACGAGGTGAACCCCTTCACTAGCTATAAACTCCTGACATCAGAACTGCTGAATGATGAAATCCTGAGCCCTCAAATAATGAGCTATTTTTTTCCTAATGGAACTAATTTTCAAGAGTACTTTTTCACAGAAGTAGCAATATAATTTCTTTTAAAAAATGTGTCACTACAATGCACAGGAGTGTGTCCGATTTATTGTACTACTGAGTAGTTGATTCTTAGCCATGGGGACTGTTGTGTGGTGAGAATCTGGAAGAATTTGGTCAGATAAATCCCCTAATTTCATTTATTAAACAGTACTTAGAATGCCATTTTGATTTTGTTTGGATGAAAAAATTAATAAAGTGATTTTATTGGCTCTCTCACATGAATAAAGGTTTGTGACTAAGAGTAGAATACTGAAAATGACATTTTACAAAGACTATGGAGAATCATGAATCAGGCACATTGGAGTCTAAACAATAACATTTATTAAAATAGCTAAGAATATGTAATACATATCATTAAATATAGTGAGTGAAACTATTAGTAACAATATGGTTAAATATAAAACTGAAGTTGTTTCTTGTAATAATCTCTTCTACTATGATTATGTAGAAGTTAGAAGGAAACCTTGAAATAGAATGACTAGAACCTTCTTCAGTAAGGAAGTTTCCATTTCCGAATGTCCATTGTTCAAGTTGTTTTGTTGTCCCCTGCTAAATGAAACATAAAATGTCATCGTTAGCAAACATTCTCAGATGGTAGATTCACCCCACTTGAGATCACACTAGTTTTTCTTTAGGTTTTCTGAACTCTACACAAAGAATTACTTGATTTAAAAATATATCCTATTTTGAATGGTGTTACCTATTTGATTCGACATATATGTGTTCTAGTGGATCCTGTGCAACTTAATATTTATACCAAATGCTAAGCATTTGGCAAGATTATCTTTCAAGTAAAATTAAATAAACAATAGTATTTTTTGCAAAAGGATAGCAAAGCTTGTTGGCACATGGTTTAATCTTGTACTATGTTTAATGGATTTTTAAATCAAGTAATTGTTTCTATGTGATCATTTTAAAACTAATTTCATATCCAAGATATTTAACATGACTTATGGACCATGGAAATATAGGTGAGAAATATAGCAGGTAATATTCTGGAATTCTACAGGAGCTAAAAAAGACTCATATATATATATAAATATATTTGTATTTATATATGTGTGTGTGTGTGTGAGCATACATACATTTGTATATATACATATATAATTTAATAAAATATTGTTTAAAACAACTTTTACCATACTCATGATATCATGATATGCCCCAATGCTGCTCTGATATTTACAAATTTATGAAATCAGGGAATGATATCATCCATCCATTCATTTGATGACTAATTAAAACTTCTCTTACATGTAGGACCTTTCTTTTGAGGAGGAGCAGATGAAATTTTTAATTCATTATTAGCATTTGAGATATTCTCATTGTGGCCTTCTATGACTTTCTTCGTAAAAAGTGACTTACCAGCAGTATTTAGTGATGTCTTTATGTCATCAGATGTCTTTTGATTATCTTTAGTAATTGTACTGTCATCATCACCAAATATTTCTAAATAGTTGTCAATCATGATTTCTAAGATGGATACCTATAACACCACAAGACAAAAACAGGATCTTATGTCATTTAATAGTTTACAAAATTAAAATCAATAAAAGAAATTGAAATCTAAAATGATGAGGAAAATAGCAGCTACTATGGGCAGTTATGAACCCATGAAATGAAGTCTCTGTCCAAAATGAAGACTCTAAGTTCTTTGCATCTTACTAAAACTTGTTTAAATTTCTTACATATTGCAACAAATAACTACTAAACCAAAGCAACATTTTAGAACTGATACGCTGCCAAGAACTGTAAGTGAATCGAATTAATGACTGTAAAGGTATCTTGACTATGCTTTCTTGATTTATTTATGGTATAAGGGTGGGTTTCATTGTGATGGTTTCAATGGGATACCCATCTAATTCCAGGCATTGCAATACTTGATACTCTTTTTGCAACAGGTTTTGTGTGATTAAAGTGGCTTGACCTTCCTGGAGAAAGTATGCCATTGGTTATAATTTAAGGATTACAAAAGGTAGGCGCCATTTTCCAAGTACTCTCTCTGCTTCATATTTGCTGCCTAAGACTAGAGTCATCATGTCTCTGCTTCCTGTTTGGTTGTCCTTCCTTCCTATAGCCATGCTCCTCTGTCATGACTTTGAAGGACTATAATCCCTCTACATCTGTAAATCCCAAATAAACACTTACTTCTATTAGATGTCTTGGTCCTGGTGTTTTATTAAGGCTATAGAAAGGTTAGTAAGAGAAAAAGTTGGTAAGAAGAGAGATCATAGTTGAGAAAACACCTCCATCAGATTGGCCTATTGTGTAAGGAAGTCTATGAGATATTGTCTTAATTAACAATGGAATTGGTAGGGCCCAGGTCTCCAGGATGGTGCCACCCTTGAACTATTAGTCAGACAAAGAAAGATATGAAGTGCACTATAGGAGGCAGAACTCCTCCTCAACTTCTGCTTCAGTTCTTCCCTCCAGGTTCCTGTGCCCTACTTCAGTTTGGGCACTGACATTTCTCAATAGTTAACTGGTAACTAGAGGTATATAAAGAAGTGTAACTTGTCTTCTATAAGTTGCTTTTCAGTAGTGTTTTTTTCACAACAATAGTAGCAAATTAAGTCACTTCCTAAGTAGAAAAATGTGAATAAGTCCCTTTTCTGAGATGGTGACTTCGGTTAAGTCAACTCTACTCATCACATATGTTTCTTCCCAGGATGCTCCTAAGTTTATGTTTGAGCAGTCCTGCAAAGGATAGGAAAGAATGATTCCTAGGAAAATCACCCTCAGAGGATTGTCTTACATTATATGCAGATTTTACAGGACAGATTTGCTTCTTTGTTTTCATTCCTGAACATACAAAAGAATAAATCTGAATAGAACTCTCCATAAAGGGAGAATCATTAATAGTTATTACGGGTGAAAAAAATGTATTTTATTGCTTCATTTGGATGAAACATGCAGTTTGATACAGGCAAGGATTTTAGGTTGCCAGTAGCTTGGTCGTTGGAAACAAACTAAAACAGGTATGTTACCATTCCAAGCCAAGTAGAATCCTGGGTAAGAAAGCTATTCAAGTTTTTCCCTGGCCTATCCTCCCCCTTTGTAAGTAAAATTACTGAGACTTCCTTCCTGTGAACCTTATCCCTGGAAACTACTAGTTAAAATATACTTTGCTTTCTTTCAATTTTTGTTTTCTGTTATTGTCTCTTTTACTTTCTCAAAATGGAAGTTCTTTATTGATTCTCTGTGAGTTTTCCATCATGCATCCCAGTAACACGCATTTTCCAATCCTTCCATATCTGGTCTTCCCCTGGTAACTCCCTCCAAATTTTAAAAAAAATTAAAAATTAAATAAAATTTTAAATTTAAATTAAAAAATAAAACTAAAATTTAAAAACATTTGAAAATACACGGTGCAAAATGTGTTGTGCCATAGTGTGTGACATAGTATACCCTTTTTCCCAAACAGCTTTACTTGCAAATGAACATAAGTTACTGATCTGGTTCAAGGCCTCTGGATTTTGCTACACCATCAACATTG